>JAQQPU010016800.1:0-19458 GCA_029168905.1 Artemia sp. Kazakhstan ARC1039 | reverse complement strand
AGTGAATTTCAAAGCTACAATACAAATTCTAAAGCTAGTCTATAGTCCTAATACTATCAAGATGGCTTTACTTCAACTTGTTGGTTTAAAAGGAATCAAAATTACAGAATGCATAAATAATGTGGTTAAAGGTAAGCAACAGCAAAAATTTCAAGCGACAGGAAGAATCAGAACATGTTAAAAATGAAAGGGAAGAGTAAATGATTGTCTGGTTAACAAGCATGGAAAATTGAGTATCAGAACATGTCAAAAATGAAAGTGAAGAGCCAAGTTTGCACCTTTAGAGGAAAAGTGGAAGCAATAATGAGAACAAGTCCAAAATAAAAATAAGTAAGTATATGTAAGTATGATGGCACTAGACCCTTAGGGCCCATCCAGCAGTCCTGATCTCTGTTTTGTAATATAACATAACAATAACAATAAATTATTTTTGGCACTTGTTAAATATTATCTTGTTACATAGGCACCCATAAGGGGCGGGGGGGGCAAGGGGGTGGTTTCCCACCCCTGGCTGAATGACAGTGTCATATATTTGTATTAATTTAAAAAAACTTTACACAGAATAAGTTTTTAAAGAAAAGTAAAGATCTCTTTTAATTCAAAAATGGGCACAAATAAAGTCAAATAATCTTCCAAGCATAAAACTACCACAAATCACTATCAAAAATTAAACAAAACTCAAAATGAACAGAAATTATTATAAATTGAAAAGTCAAACTGGAAACAAGCAAAAATCCCCCAGGGGCATCCAATGAAAACATCCCCCAGGGGCATAACCTAAAACTCTTATCCCCATACTTTGGGGGATTGAGTCAATCCCAAAGGCCATGTTATGAGATCTTTTGACTATTTTTCTTTACAAATGGCTATCTTAGAATTTCTATTGGATTGGGTCAAAATATAATGTGGGGGAAGGGGGTGGGGTTGTTGTATAGCTACCCTCCAATAAATTTGACTCTTAAAAATGACACTTCAACTTTCAATTTCCAATCCATTGAGTCCCCTCCAAAGTATATACCCCATTTCCATAAAAACCTTAAATGCCCTCCAGGGATACTTTACAACCCTTGCCCTCCGGACCATGAGGAGGTTCTCATCCTCAATGACATATTTTCTGAACTTTTAAACTATGTCAAACAAAATAACTCTCTTGTGATTTTGACCTGAAGCCTTTGGGGAAATGATGGGTGCAGGGGGGGGGGGTTCAAACTGGGAGCAAATTTGTACTAGGGGGCTGGTTATTTTTTGGGAAACTTCCATAAAGGATGGGATTTCTGGTTTTTTTTTCTGGGGGTTTAGGGGGCTCAAACCCCTAACCCCCCCCCCTGGGTACTGCCTTGCCCAAGGGAGCAAATTTGCTACTGTACAAGGAAACCGGTCATGAAAAACCTGTCAAATAGGCTATTTGCAAGAGACTGCAATAGATAAATGACTGCAAAGTCATTCATCTAAGACATAGGCTAAAGACAGGCAATAATCTTGTAAAATTTTCTTAGTTTTCTTTCAAATAATCAATTGTAAGCTGTTTTGCAGATCTAATTGACTTTCCAAATGGAAGGCCTAAATACCTAAGTGAGGTGGAAGATCAGAATGTAGCTGGACCAACTTGGATTGTTTCAAATGTAGAGATTACTGTTTCAAATGTAAATTGGTTATTGCCGTGATCACACTTTGTGCCAATTTCATTATAGATGAACTTCTCAAATAGCTTTTCAATCATTGAACATGCAGTTATTACTTTATATGACTCACCAACATTTTGGATCTTTTCAAACAGTTCGTGGTAACAAACTGTAAGTAAGGAGCAACCCGGCTCAATGGTAACTGAAATTCTAAAAAAACGGAATTTTGATACCAATAGATACATCAAAAGAATCAGATTTTAATTCTGATTTCAAAGATATAAGTTTTGTCAAGTTCAATCTTACCCATCAAAAGTTACATGCCTGAGAAAATTTGGCTGATTTTTGAAAAAAGGGGGAAAGACCCCCTAAAAGTTATAGAACCTTATGAAAATCACACCATCATATTCAGCATATCAGAGAACCATACTGTAGAGGTTTCAAGCTCCTATCTACAAAAATGTGGAATTTTCCATTTTTTGCCAGAAGAAAGATCATAGATGCGTGTTTATTTGTTTTTTTGTTGTTTTTTTTTTTCTTTTCCCCAGGGGTGATCATATCAACCAAGTGGTCCTAGAATATCATGGGAGGGCTCATTGGAACAAAAATTAAAAGTTCTAGTGCCCTTTTTAAGTGACCAAAAAGAAATGGAGGGCAAAAAGGCCCTCTCCCACACTCATTTTTTCCCCAAAGTCACTGGTCAAAATTTTGAGATACCCATTTTGTTCAACATGGTCGAAAATATGATAAAAATGTCTTTTAGGATGACTTAATCCACCAACATCCCCAGGGGGAGGGCTGAAAGTTAGGAACTTTACTCAATGTTAACATATAGTATTGGTTATTGGGAAGTATACAGACATTTTTAGGGGGGATTTTTTCTGGTAAGTGGGGGGAGGGGGTGGGTCAGGGGTTATATGGGAGGATCTTTCCATGAAGGAAGTTTTTATGGGGGAAGGGACATTGCTATGAAATTAAATAAAAAAACAAACAAGTTTTTCAACTGATTGTGATTAAGGGGTCATTTTTAAAGATTGGAAAAAAATTCAAACTTTAGCTTAAAGAGCAGGGTATTGACTAGGGGGTGAACCCCCTAATATACGCGTTAAAAATTTATGAATATAGAAGTTCATTACGTAAGTTAATTCATAAGTTACATATATTTATTACTAATAAAAATGTTTGTAAATAAAATTAAACAAGTTCCAAGCAAGCCATTTAACCAAATAAAAGTAAAATTAATATGCAAATTTTGTTTTAACAAAATCATAGAAAAAGTGGCTAAAATTTTGAGTTTTGTCCAAAGATGAGTCTATAAAACTTTCATCTGTTCATTTTTAGATTTTCTGAACTTCATCACAGAATTTAAATCCTCTAGTGTAGGGGATTATAATGGTGTATGTTCAATAGTAGCAACTCATAAAGTTAGCCAAATTTAAGAGTGACATTAGTGTGAATTGTCATGAGTCTGCTGAGTGTGAATCGTTGTGAGTGCTGAGGGGACAAAAGTCCCCTTCTTATTAGAGAGACAATTTTTTTTTATCTTTGATAATTATTCTTTGCGTTGAAAAGTTAATACATTAAATGAGCTTCTTTTCTTGATGTATTGCTGTAAAAAGAGCCTTTATCTTCACTTCTTTCCTTGTTTTCCCAGTTTTTCTAAGAAATTCATGGATTTCATAGAACCTATATATTCACAGAATATATAACCCAGTCAATATATACCAAATCATATTATTGAGTTAGGACTAAAGTGAATACACCATTTGATGCCTTTTTTTATGCTGATTACGATTATAATAAGCATTTCTATCAGAAATGAATTTCAGCCCCCCCCCCCTATATATGCCAATTCAGGGTTAGGTTAGGTATAGCCTATATAGGGGGGGGGCTGAAATTCATTTCTGATAGAAATGCTTATTATATTTGTAATCAGCATAAAAAAAGGCATCAAATGGTGTATTCACTTTATTTGAAACTCAATAATATGATTTGGTAAATAACCCTACCTATAACCCCACCCCCCTAATGCACAAATATATACTTAGGCCTAGAATTGTGGTAAATTTCTACCAAATCAAAGTATTGACTTATGCATAAAGTGAATATACTACTTGATGCCTTTTTTATGCTGATTATGAATATAGTAATCATTTCTATTGGATGTGACTTTCAGCCCCCCCCCTATATATGCCAATTCAGGGTAGCCTATATATTTCTACAACCTAACCTAACCCTGAAGTGGCATATATAGGGGGGGGGGGCTGAAATTCATTTCCAATAGAAATGATTATTATATTTGTTATCAGCACAAAAAGGCATTGAATGGTGTATTCACTTTAGTCCTAACTCAATAATATGATTTGGTAGAAATTTACCAGAATTGCATCCTCAATCTAAATATAGGCCTAACATCCATTTGCATCACAAAACTTTACTCCCATATTAGCCATGTGGTGACTGTCCTTTAATCATCAAGTAATAACAGCATTTTTAAGGCTGAGAAAGGTATACTAGCCTAATAAGTCACATGGCCAGTCTCAAAACCTAAGAAACTTACTTGATTTCACTGTGATGCTTAAGCCATGTGGATCATATCCAAGTATTAGTTTTACTTCATGATTATATTTAGTGTATGAAGATCCATCATCATTCAATATTGATACTTTAACCCCCACTATTTCCATTATTTGTTTTGTTTATGTAGGTTTGCTCTCAAAAGTGAGGGATTCTTCTGTTCTTCTCGAATGCATTTTGGTTATGTTGAGTTAACATTGCTACAAAAGGAGTTTTCGCTAGGCCAAATCGTTGATAGAAACAAAATTTACTAGGAATACAGCAGCGCAAGATAAAAATTGCAGAATATCAGGTCATAGTGCAAATCTGAGTCCTAAATATGAGCGCCGAATAATTTGAGTCCTGATTATGTGCAACAAAGAGCCGAGTCCATGCCACAGATGCAATCGCTGCAGAAACAGACTAAGTCTTAAATGAATATGAAAACAGTCATAAATATTGACTGACCAGGCGCAACAATGAAGTAAGATTGGTTAACAATTACCTGGGCAAAACGGATATAATTCGCAGTTAAAATAGGATTTTTTCCTGAAAAATGGTAATCATAAGCCGAAATTAGCCGAATTTGCACTTTATAGTAAACATGGTTTTAACCTACAAGGTTTTGACAAAATTATTTACCACTTTTTCAACATGAAGTTTATTTAAGATTTTCAATAAAGCTACTACAAAAGCCTTAAAAGTTTTCAGCACCTCTTTTAGAACGTTGTAACAGGCTTGTAACTCCAGAACAAACCACATATGATTTCTTTAATAAATTTCATATTGAAAGTAGCAACAAAATCTCGTGCTTGTTCAAAACAAGAGAACAACAAATTTTGAAGAAAAACTTGTATTGTTTCATTTGTGATGCTCCATAATTGGCCTTTTTTAAAATCATTTTCTCACTTTTTCTCCAACCGTAATTTATTTCAACTACTGCTACTACTTATAGCCTAGCTAACTGCAAAATCAAGCCGTTTTAGTCCAACACAGCTAAAAACACTTCTCCTCTATCCCAGTCTATTCAAGCCTCACTCTTTACACCCTCCCAAGAAATTTCTATTTCCTTAAATCTTTCCTTACGAAATCTTCCCGCCCCATTCGGGGATGACCTGCATTTCGTTTGGCCTTTGGTGGTTGGCCGACAAAGAATATTTTTGGTCAACTGTCATCTTTAATCCATAGAACTTGTCCTAACAATTTTATTCTATCTCTAATTATAGCCCTAAAAAGTGGGATAGATTTGGTAAGTCAGTTGGGTATCCAAAATAATCCGTAGCCAATTTTTCAGAAAAACATCTAGCAACTCCTCTTTTGTTTTTCGAAGCGCCCATGATTCAAAACCATACATGATCACTGTCATCACTGTAGCTTCCAAAATCCTAATCTCGGTTCGCATACTTATCTTCCTATTCATCCAAACTTTTTTCAACTGTGAAAAAAATACCCTGGACCTTGACTATTCTACTATTAACATCTTCACTGCACCGAACGTCTTCACTAATAATAATGTTGAGCTAAGGGAAGCTGTCTACTTGATCAATCTTCTCGGTACCCAACATCAGCACTTCACCTTCACTTATTCCAAAATAATCAAACAGTTCGTGGTAACGAACTGTAAGTAAGGAGCGACCCGGCTCAATGGTAACCGAAACTCTAGAAAACGGGTTTTTGATACCAATAGATACATCAAAAGAATCAAATTTCAATGCTGATTTCAAATACATAACTTTCATCAAGTTTAGCCCTACCCATCAAAAGTTACGCGCCTGAGAAAATTTGGCTGATTTTCGAAAAAAGGGGGAAAGACCCCCTAAAAGCTACAGAACCTTGATGAAAATCACACCAATATATTCAGCTTATCAGAGAACCCTACCGTAGAGGTTTCAAGCTTCTATCTACAAAAATGTGGAATTTTGCATTTTTTGCCAGAAGAAAGATCACGGATGCGTTTTTATTTGTTTTTTTTTCCCAGGGGTGATCGTATCGACCAAGTGGTCCTAGAATATCGTGGTAGGACTGATTGGATCGGAAATTAAAAGTTCTAGTGCCCTTTTTAAGTGACCAAAAAAAATGGAGGGCAACTAGGCCCCCAACCACGCTCATTTTTTCCCCAAAGTTACCTGATCAAAATTTTGAGATAGCCATTTTGTTCAGCATGGTTGAAAATATGATAAATATGTCCTTTAGGATGACTCAATCCCCCGAAGTCCCCGGGGGGAAGGGCTGAAAGTTATGAACTTTGCCCAATGTTAACATATAGTATTGGTTATTAGGAAGTATACAGACGTTTTCAGGGGGGATTTTTTCTGGTAGTAGGAGGGTGGGTGGGTTGGGGGTTATGTGGGAGGATCTTTCCACGAAGGAAGTTTTAATGGGGGAAGGGACATTGCTATGAAGGGGACGCCTGATTTCCCAGCATTATTTAAAAAAAGATCAGAAATTGAATATAAAAAAACAAGTTTTCCAACTGAAAATAAGGAGTAACATCAAAACTTAAAAAGAACAGAAAATTTTACGTGTATGATTGGGTTCACCCCCTAGTCATTACCTCGCTCTTTAAGCCAAAGATTTTTTAGTACTTTCATAAGAGCTATTTATTCTAAATAACGGCGTTTGTGATTAATAGGTCATTTTTAAAAAATTGGAACAAAATTCGAACTTTAGCTTAAAGAGCGAGGTATTGACTAGTAGGCGTGCCCCCTAATATACGTATTAAAAATATATGAATATATAAGTTCGTTAAGTAAGTTAATTCGTAAGTTACGTATATTTATTACTAATAGAAACGTTCGTAAATAAAATTAAACACGTTTCGAGAAAGCCATTTAACCAAATAAAAGTAAAATTAATATGCGAATTTTGTTTTAATTATTCATGTACGGTGAGCCAAAATCAAAACCTGCATCAATTCAAAAACGTTCAAAAACTAAATAAAAAAAACAAGTTTTTTTTAACTGAAAGTAAGGAACGACGTTAAAACTTTAAACGAACAGAAATTATTCCGTATATGAAAGGGGCTGTCCCCTCCTCAACTCCTCGCTCTTTACGCTAAAGTTTGACTTTCTCACAACTCTTATTTTTGTTAAACGATAAAAAACTTTAGCGTAAAGAGCGAGGCGTTGAGGAGGGGATAACCCCTTTCATGTACGGAATAATTTCTGTTCGTTTTGAGTTTTAACGTCGTTCCTTACTTTCAGTTAAAAATATCTAGTTTTTTTTTATTTAATTCATATAAACAGGGATAGAACACAACGCTGCATAACTCCTGATTCAATACGAAACTAGTCTCTAACCTCAATTACTACTTTAACCGCAACAATATTATTCTCATGCATAACTATAATTACTTTAGTGTATTTATCTGTAATACTTTACAAGGAAAGAACCTTCGCTAAAGCTCTTCAATCAGGTAAGTCAAACGCATGCTCATAATCTATAAAACTGAGGGCTAAGGCGTTTGATGACTCAGGCACTTCAAAATTCTTAGTCTAAGAGAGGAAATTTAGTCAACGCTAAAATCAAACTGTTCTTCTCTTAAAATTGTAACTAAATTTTGCATTTATTCCCCTTTTTATGGAATTAATTAAAAAAAAAATTCCACAAAATTAGATTTTCAAAATAAAGTAAAGAATTTCATTAAACCGGAAAAGCACAAAAATAGAATCAAATATTCTACCAAGGATACAACTACCACAAATCAGTATCAATAAATAAATGAAAGCCAAAGAGAACAGAAATTACAATAAATAACAAAGTCAGACTCAAATTGAGTAGAAATTAATATGAGTACGGTTTTATACCCCTATGCCTTTTAAAATCTAGTATATAATTTGTTCTTTACTGAAAAAAATTCTAATGAATTTACTGAAAAAAATGTGCATTGTCAGTTTAATATACATACGCTGATATTTATTCCTTAAAATTTTAATTAACTTTTGATTTATTAAAGTTATAAACATGAAAACATTTGAAAGAATTTTTTCAGCAAAATACAAATTATATTTTGGCACTTAGAAAGCATTGATGTTTAGAACTCTACTCATATTATTTTCTGCTCGTTTTGAGTTTGACTCTGTTTTTTATTTTAATTTCTGTTCGCTTTGGGTTTCATTTATTTATTGATACTGATTTGTGGTAGTTGTATGCTTGGTCGAATATTTGGTTCTATTTTTGTTCATTTTTGGTTTAATGGATTTCTTTACTCTTTTTGAAAAACTTATTTTGTGGAAAAAGTTTTTTTTAAATTAATTTCTGTTCGTTTTATATTGACATAGTCTTTTTCGGGAAAAAAGAATAAGCCTCTTCTAAAGTTAGAAAACTATCCCTTCCATAAAAACCTTCAATGCCCCTTGGGTATATCTTACAACCCTTGCTCCTGATATCTGGGGTTTGTTTCAACCCCAAAAGCCTTGTTATATGATATTTATACTACTTTGAATAGAATGGCTTTATCAAAATTTATGTTAGATGCATTTTGGGACGATACAACGAGTGTGTGTGGACAGGGGATAGCTGCCCTCCGATCATTTAGACTCTTAAAAAGATCTCTAGAGCATCTGATTACCAATCCGACGAGCCCCCTCCAAAGCTTATATAACCACCCTTTCTATAAAACCTTAGATGCCCCCAGGGCGTAACTTACAACCCTTGCCTTGAAGGCTGGTAGGATTTGTTATCCTCAAAGACATAATTTCCAGATCTTTCAAATACGTTGAACAAAATAGGAAGTTTTTGGGGAAATGATGGGTGTGGGGGGGCATTTGACCTCTGGTCGCTTTTGACAAATTTTTCAAAGTTTTGCTTGAATGTGTTCGGGGAAATGGTGGGCGTGAGAGGTGGGTCAATCACTCCAATCACTTTCGACTATTAAAAAGGGCACTAGCCCTTTCAATTTCCAATCGAATGGGCCCTTTCTGAAGTTTCTACGACAACACTGTCTATAAAAACCTTATATGCCCCCAGGGCATAACTTACAACCCTTGCCTTTAGGGTTGTGGGGGGTTGTCATTCTCTAAGACCTAATCTCTAGACCTTTAACTACGCTGAACAAAATGATTATCTCAAAATTTTGAATGGATGTATTTGGGGAAATGGTGGGCGTGAGAGGGGGTTAGCCCTTCAGTCACTTTTGACTATTAATTATTAGACCCTTTTTGAATTTTCTACGACAACACTTTCTATAAAAAACCTTATACGTCCCTTAAACTTTATAACTTACAACCCTAGCCCTTAGGGCTGTGGGTGGGTGTCACCCTCAAAGACCTCATTTCCAGAAATTTCAAGTATTTTGAACAAAATGGCCATCTCAAAATTTTGATTGGATGTGTTCAGGGAAATGGTGGGCATGACAAGGGGGTTAATTGCCCTCCAATTACTTTCGACTTTTAGAAAGGGCACTGGTCCTTTCAATTTCCGATTGAATGAGCCCTATTTAAGTTTTTACGACAACACTATCTATAAAAACTTCGTATCTCCCAGGGCATAACTTGCAACCCTTGCCCTGGGAGGTTTGGGGGGTTTGTCATCCTCAAAGACATAATTTCCAGAACATTTAACTACGTTGAACAAAATGGTTATTTCAAAATTTTGATTGGATGTGTTTGGGGAAATGGTGGGCGTGATAGGGGGTTTAGTTGACCTCCAATCACTTTAGAATATTAAAAATGGCACTAGTCCTTTCAATTTCCAATTGATAGAGCCCTTTTCGGAAGTTTCTACGACAACACTTTATATAAAAACAATATATGCCCCCAGGGCAAAACTTACAGCCCTTCCCCTGAGGGTTGTGGGGAGGGGGGGGTTTCATCCTCAAAGACTTAATTTCATAGACTACGTTAAAAAAAATGGCTATATCACAATTTTCATTGGATGTGTTTGGGGAATTGGTGGGCGTAAGAGAGGGGTTAGTTGCTCACCAATCACTTTTGACTATTAAAAAGAGTACTAGCCCTTTCAATTGCCAATTGAATAAGCCCTTTTTGAAGTTTGTACAATAATGCTTTCTATAAGAACCTTATATGCGCCCAGGGCATAACTTACAACCTTTGCCCTGAGAGCTGTGGGGGGGGGGTCGTCAGCCTCAAAGACTTAATTTTCAGAACTTTCAACTACGTTGAAAAAACAGCTATCTCAAAATTTTGATTGAATATGTTTGGGGAAATGGTGGGTATAAGAGGAGGGGGATTATTGCCCTCCAATCACTTTCTAATATTAAAAAGGGCACTAGCCCTTTCAATTTCCAATCGAATAAGCCCCTTTTGAAGTTTCTACGACAACCCTTTCTATAAAACCCTTATACACCCCCCAGGGCATAAATTACAACCCTTGCGCCGAGGGGCGAGGGGGGGAGGGTATCATCCTCAAAAACTTAATTTCCAGAACATTCAACTACGTTGAACAACATGGATATCTTAAAATTTTGATTGTCTGTGTTTGGGGAAATGGTGGGCATAAGAGGTGGATTAGTTGCCCTCCAATTACTTTCGACTATTAAAAAATGCACTAGCCCTTTCAATTTTCAATCAAATGAGCCCTTTTTGAAGTTTCTACAAAAAGACTGACTATAAAAACTTTATATGCCCCTGGGCATAACTTAAAACCCTTGCCCTTATGGTTCTGAGAGGGCTCTTATGCTCAAAGAACTAAATTTCCGGAATTTTCAACTATGTTGAACAAAATGACTATCTCAAAGTACTCATTGGATGTGATTGGGGAAAAGGTGGGCTGGAGAGGATTGTTAGTTGCCCTCCAATCACTTTAGACTGTTAAAGGGCACTAGCCCTTTGAATTTCCAATCGAATAAGCCCTTTTTGAAGTTTCTGTGACAATACTTTCTATAAAAACCTTATATGCCACCTGGGCATATGGTACAACCCTTTCCCTGAGGGCTGTGGGGGTAGGGAAGGGGGTTGTCATCCTCAAAGACATATTTTCCAGATCTTTCAATTACGTTGAATAAAATGGCTATCTCAAAATTTTGATTGGATGTATTTGAGCAAATGGTGGTCCTGGAAGAGGTGTTAGTTGCCTTCCAATCACTTATGGCTATTAAAAAGGGCATAAGCCCTGCCAATTTCCGATTGAATGAGCCCTTTTTCGAAGTTTCTACGACAACTCTTTCGAAACGAAGTGCCCTGGTATAGCACCAACCGAAAATACATTATGCCAAGATCGTTCTTTACTTAGACAGCGCTATTGCACTGCCTAAGATGGTTTAATAAGAGTTTTTCTAAAATCGCAAGGTACTTCCCGTTTTTCAAAAATCATGTTCATGATCTTCAGTAACTTATCTCTAGCCTCACAACCACCATTAAAAAAAACAAAAAAAACTCATTTACCACATTTCAGCACCTAGGACCTTATTACTTTTCAGTCATTTTAGTACTGACTCAAATCCTTCCTGACAAAATTAATCTACTCCGCATCCTAAGTATTGCATTTTTTTTTTATTATTTTCTCTGTCTTTTCCTGTAGCTCTATCACGGTTGAGCACATTTTTATAATGTTATACCTGTCTCTTTTTAATTCTTTCTTTCTCACTAATTGTGGCCCCGTTTCTTTATTTAACTGGGACAAGTTCAGATATAGTATTTCCTCTCAATTTATTAACATGCCAGTACATAATTTTACTATTATACCGTCTGGCTGCATCTTCTCTTTCTTCACTTTCTTTAGATTCCTATTATTTTCATATGACCTATCACTCAAATAGTTATTGTTTAGATCCCTCCGCCTTTCCATAAATTAGATTTTGAAAAACAAGTTTTTTCAACTGAAAGTAAGGAGCAGCATTAAAATTAGGAACGAATAGAAATTATTAAGTACATGAGGGGGTTGCTCTTCCTCAGCACCTCGCTCTTTAAGTAAAAGTTCTTCAAAAAAACTGCTTGTTATTGTTCTAGTTGAACGAACATAATGTTTCAGGAGTCGTTCTTTGAGAATTGGGACATCATTCAAACTTTAGCGTAAAGAGCGAGGTGTTGAGGCAGAGCGACCCTCTCATATACGTAATAATTTCAGTTCGTTTTAAGTTTTATTGTCGCTCCTTGCACTCAGTTGAAAAAACTTGTTTTTTTATTTAATTTCTGATCGTTTTTTAAATAATGCCAGGAAAACTGGCTAACCTTCCACGGAAAAATCCTTCCTCTCCATGGATTTATTCTCTAAACAATTCAATCCCGGTGAAAATTTACCCCGGACAATTCCTTCAACCTCTCGACGCGTAAAATTGAGTTGGCAAGCAGAAAGCAAGACATAAGAGGATTTTCGTATAGGAATCCAGGCAAATTTCTCATTGTAAAATTTCCCATAAAAAATTCACTTTCAGAAAAGTTCGTTTCCCATTGAAAATTATCCCCGTAGAAAATCCCACCGCAGGAAAATTTGCAAACCACCCAAAAAATGTATGCATACTTCCCAATAACAAATTTTATACTTAAACAACGGGCAAATTTTGTAACTTAAAAACCTTTCCTCAGGGGCTGTGGGGGGTCGCGATATCTGCAAAGGCATAGTTATTCTGCCTTTCAGCTATGCTGCACAAGATGGCTATCACAAAATTTTGATCGGACGATTTTGAGAGAAAAGGGGCGTAGGAGGGGGCCTAGTTGTCCTCCATTTTTAGGTAACTTAAAAGTGGCACTAGAACATTGAATTTCTGATTGAACGAGCCCTCTCCCGATATTCTAGGACTACTGGGTTGATACGATCACCCATGGAAAAAAATGATAAACACGGATCCGTGATTTTTTTTCTGGCAAAAAATTCAAAATTCTACATTTCTGGTGATAGCACCTTGAAACCTGTACAGTCGGGTTCTCTGCTACGCTTAATCTAATGGTGTTATTTTCATTAAGGTTCCTTGACGTTTAAGGGGTGTTTTCCTCTTTGTCAAAAACAGGATAAATTTTTTCAGGCTCGTAACCTTTAATGGGTAGGACTAAAGATAATGAAACTTACATATTTGAAATAAACATCAGAATTCGATTCTTTTGATACATGTATTGGCATCAAATTTCGTTTTTTAGATTTTCGGTTACTATTGAGCCGGATCAGTCCTTAGACTTTGTTACAACGAACGGTTTGACAATAATACATTTTCACTTATAGTCCTAGCTGTGTTTCTAATTTTGTTTCTTAAGACACCATCAGTGACATCACTAACTATTTGCGAAAATTCTCCATCCATATTCTACATTATCAAATTTTAAACTCTCCAGTTTAGTATTCAACTGTTACTGGAAATTTTCTTCTAAATCATCATTCAGGAATTTATCAACGTCATAATATCCCAGGAGGTAGTTACTCTTCCTAAGTTTCAACTCTGCATTAATCCTAGACACTACTATTTATTGATCTTTGCTATTAATATTAATTACAGCACTCCTACGTACCCTGCGAGTGGATCCTATCAGTCTTACGATTACAATTGCATAATGGATATGATTAGTTGCCTTACCATAGGAAATCATCTAAGCCTATTTCTACTGACCCGTGCATCAAAACCGTGCATTAAAATACCTGAGTACTACTACTAATACTAGTAGTACTACTACTACTAACAATATACCACAGTACCAAGCAACCTGAGGCCAACGCAGCTACGCATGAACCTCCTCCATCCCAATCTATTCAAAGCCTCCCTTTTTACCCACTCCCAGGAATATCCCATTTCCTTTAAATCTTTCTTTATGACGTCCCCTCACCCGTAGACAACTCCGGTGTCTACAGAATTCCTTGTTCGTGTGGTCTTTGGTATATCGGAAGAACTGATCAGCGACTAACGGATAGATTAACTCAGCACTCTAGTTCAATTAATAATACACTTAAAAAGCGGAAAAAACCAGAAAATTTTGACTCTGCCCTTGCAGAGCACATTTTTGAAAAACCAGACCATTCTATTTTGTTTAATCAAGCTAGTCTTATTTCGCATGACAAAGGTATTGTCCAGCACTACAGAGAAGCTGTTGAAATTTATAAATACCAACATTTAGGTCTAGCTTTAAACAGAGATTCCGGTGATTTAAGAATAAACGAGTCATATTTCGGTTTTCTCAAAAGAGAAGCCGATACTTTAGTAATCCCTGAAATAAACCTTGAACCACTTTCCCAGTCATCTAATCAAACACGTGAACAACCCCTTAGGTCTCAAAGGGTGTCTGCAAGAAGTGCATTAATTAAAATCCGAAATCAAATGACATAGTTCTCCAACTTATTTAATTGCTGGTTCATTTTGTTTTTCGAGTGAACGAACTGTTTCCTTTTCTTTGTCAGTTGTTCGCTAGTATCCGTCGATGGCAGTTCATATTTTTTTGGATTTTGTGCAAATCGCGGATATTGGCGAATAACTCGCTTTTATGGTTGTTAGGTAGGTGGTTTTAATTCTTTTAATTTTTGGCTTTTATTGATACATTGTTTCGTTTCGCGCTGAAGAAGAGAGGTGTTTGTCCTCTCGAAATATTCGCTTTGTTTTTTCAGTATCTTCATTTGGCCTATAAAAACCCCATTTTTGCTCGTTTTTCTTTCTTTATGTGATGTCAGGCCAATGTGGTTTAAGAAATTATCTTCGTCATGCTCATGGGGAGCATTCAACCAATGTTGTCACTACATTCATATCTCTTGTGAGAAAAAAAGCTAATTTGATTAATCAACAGTATTTTCTTCATAATTGTAAAATGAACCGTATTTTACCCAAGTCAATGCGACCTTCACTTCACTTAAACACACGTAACGAACGGCAATTTACAGAACGTATAGGGTTTGGTATTTTAAATCATGTTATTAGCGACTGCAAAAGCAAGCGCTACCGGTTAAATCAGGATATTTTCAGGCTAGAGCGAGAAATATTATGTACGCTTTCTTATGCTGATTTTCATCAAATTAAGGCTATTGCTGAAAATTCTTTTCAGCATGATTTTAGGATTTCTAAACAAAGACTTTCTGAGAAATTACACCGTTTAAAGTTGGAAAAACTCTCTAATAATCCACCTTTTGTCCCAAATGCGTATCCTGGTCCTGCTGTGATAAATCTCAGCTCCACGCCCCTTACAACAGAGCAAAATCAGGTTCTGTCGAAAGGACTGAAATTTTCGATAACCCCTTCGAAAATACCATATAGTGAAATTATCGCGAACACAGAGGGGGCTTTTCATGACTCTCGTGCGGATATTGGAGAGATTGCTGAGGTTAGAGCACAATTTGTTGAAACTTTGTTGGATTCGCCTTCTGTTAATAATCGAAATTTAAAAAATTTTAGTAAAAATGAACACTTGGTCTTACACGCACTACATAAAGATCATTCCAGGATTATTACGAAAGCCGATAAAGGCAATACTGTTGTTTTATTAGATTCAGATGATTACGACAAAAAAGTCAGAGAAATTTTAAATGATTCTAACACATATGAACAATTAGCTACCGATCCCACAGAAAAATTTGTACAGGAAATCCGAAAAGAGCTTTCTTATCTAAAAGGAAAAGGTGAAATTACAGATCAGTTGTACAAAAGGTTTTACCCACGCGGATGCACGTCCCCTCGCTTTTATGGTCTTCCTAAAGTTCATAAGCCCGGTAATCCACTTCGACCCATTGTTTCTTCTTTTAATTCTCCTACAGCAAAAATAGGGAAATTCTTATCAGTGATATTTCGCCCACTAATTCAGGCTCAAAAATCCTATATTAAAAATTCCGCTGATTTTGTTTCCAAGGTAAAGCAAGTTTCGGTTAAACCAAATACAAGAATTGGCAGTTTTGATGCAGATTCAATGTATACCAATTGTGATCCTCAAAAGGCCGAACTGTTCTTGGAGCAAAAACTTAATTCTAACCCATCTATATCAGAAAAATCTACTCTTTCGAATCAGACACTTTTTTCGCTTACAGCCCTTTGTAACAGAACTTCTTTTTACTTCCATTATAGAGGCATTTTTTATAGACAGAAATATAGGCTCTCCATGGGTGCCCCCCTTTCTCCAATACAGGCTGATATTTTCATGGAAGACCTTGAAGAAAGGGCTATTTTGCAAAGTTCTTGTAAACCTGAATTTTGGGTTCGTTTTAAAGATGACATTTTTTATTTATGGGAGCATGGTGACCAGTCTCTGGGTTCTTTTCTTCACTTGCTCAACTCCTTGGATCCAAAACTGAAATTTACTCAGGAATCAGAGATAGAGAGGCGTCTTCCTTTCTTAGATGTTCTGGTGCACCGAAATGATTCATGTTTCGAGTTTAGTGTCTATAGAAAGCCCAGACATAATGACTGTTACTTAAGTTATTCCTCTAATCATTCTCCTGCTGTGAAAAGAGGAGTTGTCACTTCTCTAGTTGATAGAGCATTGAAAGTTTGTTCAACACGTTTCTTGGATTTAGAGCTCAACCACCTTAGAGATATTTTATTTGGGAATGGTTATCCAATTAGTTTAATAAATTCTGTAATTGCAAAACGTATTAAAAGATTATCAGATAGTTCCACAGAAAACACAAATCAAAGGGAAAATTCAGTTTACCTTGGTCTCCCATACGTTAAAGGGATTTCAGACCACATTTCAAAAAATCTAAGGAAAAATAACATTTACACTTATTATAGACCCAGATAAACTATCAGGTCCCAAATTTATCAAGGTAAACCTATCCCGTATCCCGATCCCGATAGGTGAAAACTCCGGTGTCTACAGAATTCCTTGTTCGTGTGGTCTTTGGTATATCGGAAGAACTGATCAGCGACTAACGGATAGATTAACTCAGCACTCTAGTTCAATTAATAATACACTTAAAATGCGGAAAAAACAGAAAATTTTGACTCTGCCCTTGCAGAGCACATTTTTGAAAAACCAGACCATACTATTTTGTTTAATCAAGCTAGTCTTATTTCGCATGACAAAGGTATTGTCCAGCACTACAGAGAAGCTGTTGAAATTTATAAATACCAACATTTAGGTCTAGCTTTAAACAGAGATTCCGGTGATTTAAGAATAAACGAGTCATATTTCGGTTTTCTCAAAAGAGAAGCCAATACTTTAGTAATCCCTGAAATAAACCTTGAACCACTTTCCCAGTCATCTAATCAAACACGTGAACAACCCCTTAGGTCTCAAAGGGTGTCTGCAAGAAATGCATTAATTAAAATCCGAAATCAAATGACATAGTTCTCCAACTTATTTAATTGCTGGTTCGTTTTGTTTTTCGAGTGAATGAATTGTTTCCTTTTCTTTGTCAGTTGTTCGCTAGTATCCGTCGATGGCAGTTCATATTTTTTTTTTGGATTTTGTGCAAATCGCGGATATTGGCGAATGACTCGCTTTTATGGTTGTTAGGTAGTTGGTTTTAATTCTTTTAATTTTTGGCTTTTATTGATACATCATTTCGTTTCGCGCTGAAGAAGAGAGGCGTTTGTCCTCTCGAAATATTCGCTTTGTTTTTTCAGTATCTTCATTTGGCCTATAAAAACCCCATTTTTGCTCGTTTTTTTTTCTTTATGGGACAATCTTCGGCAATCTGCCATCCTTCATCCACGCAACGTGCCCTAGCCACATCAACTTTTCTTTTATTATAGCCCTAGAAAGCGGGATTGAACCACATTTTTCGTACAGCCTACTGTTTGAAATATGGTCAGTCAGCCGGGTAGCCAGAACAATCCGTAAGCAATTTCTCTGGAAAACAACTAGCAAATCGTCATCCGCTTTTCGGAGGGCCCATGCTTCAGAGCCATATTTGACCACTGTCATCACTGTAGCTTCAAATATTCTAATCTTGGTTTGTAGACCTATCTTCCTATTCTTCCAAACTTTTTTTTTAACTGTGAAAAACACCCTGAGCCTTTGATATTCTACTTTAACCATCTTCACTGCTCCCACCATCTTTACTAATAATAACACCAAAGTAAGTGAAGCCTCCCACCCGATCAATCATTTCGTTACCCAACGTCACATGTTCATCTTCACTTATTCCTAACCTTAATGACTTAGTCTTCTAACATTAATTTTCAAACCCATTCTAGCACCCTAAACTCGCAAAACCTCTGAAAGTTCATTTGTTTTATTCACACTTTCCTCTAGGATGCTGAAATCATCAGCATAATCTAAGTAAAGGAGACTTTTCCTCCCCATTTGATTCGTGGTCTCCCATTGCCTTTCCTGTGCTCCTTAAGACAAAGTCCATTAAATAATCCATATAAAGGGGGATAGAACACTACCCTGCTTAACTCCTGATTTAATAGAAAACCAGCTGCTAACCTAATTTCCTACCTTAACCGCAGTAGTGTTGTTCTCGTACATAATACTAATCCCTTTAATGTATTTGTCTGGTATACCATAAAAGGATAAAACCTTTCAAAAGCTCTTATATCAAAAGAATCGAAAGCTTGCTCATAATCTATTAAACTGAAGATCTAAGGTGTTTGTCATCTCAGGCACTTCTCAATTATCAACATAAGAGTAAAAATTTGGTCAACACATCCTCTACCTTTTCTAAAACCACAATGTTCTTCTCTTAAAACTGTGTCTACAGCATCTCTCAGTCTAAAAAGTATCATACTACTAAGTGATTTGCTACCTACAGAGACCAGACTAATGCCTCAGTAATTACCACACTCATTCTTATCACCTTTCTTATAAAGTGGCTTAATTAAGGTTTTCCTAAAATCGTTAGGTACTTCCCTTTTTTCAAAAATCATATTCATAATCTTTAGTAGCTTATTTCTAACCTCAGAGCCACCATGTTTAAGAAACTCATTTACCAATCTATCAGCACCTAGAGCCTTATTATTTTTAATCCTTTTGGCGCTGTCGCTAATTCACCCTCACAAAACAAATACTCCTTCACATCCAAGGTATCACAAACTTTTTCATTTTCCTCTTTTTCTTTTCCTGCAGCTCTATCTCGGCTTCGCAAATTCTCAAAATATTCTCCCCATCTCTCTTTAACTTTTTCCTTATTACTAACTGTGACCCTGTCCCTATCGTTAACTGGGACAAGTCTTTAAAGAATTATCACCCTTTTAAAAATTATGTTCATCAATACATCTATTTCCGAACACTTTTATTGACCCACTAATTAAAATGGGTAGAAAATGCAATACAGGCTGAAAACGTCCGTAAAACGTTGAAAGTTTTGCATAGGTGAATTCTATATTATTGAGATGTATTTAGCGATGAAATAAATATTTTAGAGAATACAGCCCAGAGATCTGAGGCAGTATGGTGGGTATAAGATTATAAAAGTTCTAGCTTTCAGGAGATTTCTGTTAAATGACTTCTTTTTTTGAATATTCCCGTTTATT
>JAQQPU010016799.1:0-19459 GCA_029168905.1 Artemia sp. Kazakhstan ARC1039 | reverse complement strand
CCTTCCCTCCCACTACCAGAAAAAAAACCTCCTGAAAACTTCTGTATGCTTCCCAATAACCAATACTATTTGTTAACATTGGGTAAAGTTCATAACTTTTAGCCCTCCCTCTGGGAACTTCGGGAGATTAAGTCACCCTAAAAGACATATTTATCATATTTTCGACCATGCTGAACAAAATGGCTATCTCAAAATTTTGAGCGGGTGACTTTGGGAAAACAATAAGCGTGGGAGGGGGCCTAGTTGCCCTCCATTTTTTTGGTCACTTAAAAAGGGAACTAGAACTTTTAATTTCCGTTCCAATGAACCCTCCCACGATATTCTAGGACCACTGGGTCGATACGATCACCCCTGGGGAAAAAAAAACAAAAAAAAAACAACAAATAAACACGCATCCGTGATCTTTCTTCTGGCAAAAAATGTAAAATTCCACATTTTTGTAGATAGGAGCTTGAAAACTCTACAGTAGGGTTCTCTGATACGCTGAATATGATGGTGTGATTTTCATTAAGGTTCTATAACTTTTAGGGGGTCTTTCCCCCTTTTTTTGAAAATCAGCCAAATTTTCTCAGGTGCGTAACTTTTGATGGGTAGCACTAAACTTAATGAAAGTTATATATTTGAAATCAGCATTGAAATCTGATTCTTTTGATATATCTATTGGTGTCAAAAACCCGTTTTCTAGAGTTTCGGTTACCATTGAGCCGGGTCGCTCCTTACTTACAGTTCGTTACCACGAACTGTTTGATATGTTTTTACATATTAATTTAGTCTTACACCTTCGATAAAACTAGGGAAAGGATATAAGCAGGGATTTCTCTACATGAAGGGCTCTGGATCTTAAAATATACTAGAAAAACACTATCGCTAGGGGATTAGAGGCGCTTGTGTCGCTTTTCATAGATTTCTTATCATTATGAGCATTTCTCAAATCCTTTCTCAAAAAAGAACAATTGATGAATGAAAGACAAATAAGACTTATATTTTTCTACCGAAATTCTTTCTTCTGAGTTTAAAAAAAAATGAAACACATATACACATAAATTCCGAAAAATAAATCATAATAAAAAAAAATTAAAAACTAAAAATTCAGTATAGAAAAATTTCAGAAATTTAAATTTCTTTAAAAAAAATAAAGTGGTCGTTTCTTTCAAATGACTATTTTTAACCCCCTATCCTCCGCACCACGGTGAGGTCCCGCTTGGTCTGAAGGGTTCTCCAGCCAGTGGGGCGCTGCGGGAGGAGTTTGGTCTGAGCCCAATTGTCTTGGGGAGGGGGCCCGGACTTCGTCTAGGTGATACGGGGGGGGATTGTCTTTTGAAAGAAGTAAACATTTCGTTTTTTTAAAGAAAGTTAAGTTTTTAACATTTTAGTAGAGCGAATTTTTAGTTTTTAATATTTTTGAATTATAGATTTAAGTTTTTAACATTTTACTATAACGAATTTTTACTTTTTTATATTTTTGTTTTATGATTTTTTTTTCAGAATTAGTTTAGTATGTATATATGTGTTTCATTTTTTTGAAACATAGAAGAAATAACTTTGGTAGAGAGATGTAAATATTGCTTGTCTTTCATTCATCAAATGTACTTTTTCGAGAAATGGTTTGCAAAATGCTCCTAGTGATAAGAAATCCATGCAAAGCGACACTAGCGCCTCGAATCCCCTAGCAGTCGTGTTTTACTAGTATATGTTGAAGATCCCGAGCTCTTCATATAGAGAAATCCCTGCTTGTATCCTTACCCTAGTTTTATCGAAGGTGTAAGACTAAATTGATATGTAAAACAAATTTATTGTAAAATTATGGTACAAAATTTATCAAGAATATCAACAATGAGATTTGTCGTAAAATGGCATATAGGAGCTCTTTCAGAACGATTTTCGATTTTTAAAATCCCTTCCATGGAATAATTCCTTATGTTTTCTCTTGAAGGGAAACTTTTCCTCTTCTCTTAGATCGTATTCACCACAATATTTATTGTTACATTTTGCCTTATACACATTTTTCTTTGAGGTTTCATCACTGTCTTTTCTAGTATATTTTGAGACATCTCTGTAGAGTAATCCCTCTTTTCTATGTGTCTTATTTTGATGTTCCTGTTCATTTTCTGATATAACGAACCTTTTTTTGTGCGACCTTCCTTGCACCCTGTACAAACGTCTCTTCGATCTACCAAGAATCTTCTCCTCATTTCCTCCAGATTCTTCTCGTCTATCCTACAGTCCATGATATCTAAAAATGTAGTAGGCTTATAAGAATGGCTGAAATCATGATAGTGCCCTTTAGATATAAAACATTCGCAACATAAAGATATTTCTAACTCAACATGTTCATCCATGTTAACGCACAGCAGACTTTTTTAAAACTGCATGGAAATTTGTCTGTTGTTACATAGGAAATCCCCTAGGAAGGCCTAGTATAGCGCCACCAATCCCTAGTGATAGGGTTGAAAACTAAGAGATCTGCTAGCATAGCAAGAATAGCGCTATGAATCCCTAGCGGCAGGCTTGGGAAGTAAAACACCGGTCAGTATATCGGTACTAGCACCGCGAATCCCTAGCGTCAAGGTTGAGAAGTAAAAATTCCTGTCAGTATATCGACACTACATTGTCAAATTCCATGTTTTCATTTCCTTAATGTATTTTTTTTTTCCAATTTTCACTAATTTTGAAGTAATAAATCTGAGCTTTTCTATTCCATCAAGGTCCTTCCCACGCCGGGCCCTTCAACACAAAATATAAAGTACACTTGGCACATCAAAATATAAAGTAAAAAGGCATAATTCAAATAAAGTTGAACTTTAAATCCTTCCGAAATAAGAAGAAAGCTCTCTTAAAAGAACCCGTGAAATATCTTGTGCGGGATATGCACAAAACCCGAGAAAATAATAAAAAATATGAAACAAATATTAAAAATATAGAAAAAAGTTGGTTAAAACCATGAAAATATAAAGTAAAAAGACCTAATTCAAAGAAAGTTGAACTTAAAGCCATCCAAAATTCACTGACAGCCAAGACCTCTCGAAAAGAACCCGTGAAATACTGTGTACGGGATATGCATAAACCCGTGAAAATAATAAAAAAGTAGGAACCAAACGTTAAAACTACAGAAAACAAAATCAGTTAAAACCATCAAAATATAAAGCAAACAGCCTAGTTCAGAGAAAGATTAACTTAAAGGCCTTCTGAAATTGAGTGATAGGCAATGACTTGCGAAAAAACCCCAAGTGGGTTGTACACGAACCCGAGAAAATAATACAAATATGAAACAAATCTTAAAAAAAAGAGAAAAAAATTGGTTAAAACCTTCAAAATATTAAGCAAAAAAGGCCTAATTCAAAGAAAGTTGAACTTAAACAAGTTTATTATAAAACCCTAGCGTGTAGCTCATGCGTTTAGAAAATACACTAAAAATATAATTCAAGAAAAAGACTAGGGCCCATAGGGTGAAAATTTAAAACCCTAGAAAAGGTTTGTGATCTAATCTGAGTTCCCAAAATCTGAGTTTGATCCATTCATATAATCTATAATCTATCTATATAATCTGATCTATTCATATATTTTTTTCTATGATCTTAAAAATATAGAAAAAAGTTGGTTAAAACCATGAAAATATAAAGTAAAAAGGCCTAATTCAAAGAAAGTTGAACTTAAAAGCCATCCGAAATTCAGTGACAGCCAAGACCTCTTGAAAAGAACCCGTGAAATACCCTGTGCGGGATATGCATAAACCCGTGAAATAATAAAAAAGTAGGAATCAAACGTTAAAACTGCAGAAAACAAAATCGGTTAAAACCATCAAAATATAAAGCAAAAGATCCTAATTCAAGGAAAAATGAACTTAAAGACCTTTTGAAATTGAGTGATAGGTAATGACTTACGAAAAAACCCCGAGTGGGTTATACATAAACCCGAGAAAATAGCAAAAATATGAAACAAATCTTTAAAAAAAATATAGAAAAAATTGGTTAAAACCTTCAAAATATTTATCAAAAAAGGCCTAATTCAAAGAAAGTTGAACTTAAACTAGTTTATTATAAAACCCTAGCGTGTCTCTCATGCGTTTAGAAAATACACTAAAAATATAATTCAGGAAAAAGACTAGGGCCCATACGATGAAATTCTAAAACCCTAGAAAAGGTTAGTGATCTAATCCTAGCTCCCAGAATCTGAGTTTGATCCACTCAAAAAATAAATAAAATGGTTAGAACTTCCAAAACAAAAAATCTTAAAAGAAAAAATTGACTAAAACCTTCAAAATATTAAGGGGAAAAGGCCTTAGTCAAATAAAGTTGAACTAAGACAAGTTTATGATAAAACATTTTAGCGTCTAGCATATGCGTTTATAAAATACACGAAAAATATAATGCAAGAAAAAAAAAGTAGGGCCCATTCGGTCAAACCCTCAAACACTAGAAAAGGGTTAGTGTTCTAAGGCTAGCTCTCAAAATCTGAGTTTGATATGTCCAAAAATAATAACCAAAAAAATTGTTAAAACCATAAAAATATAAAAGAAAAAATGCCTAATTACGACCCTGCCGAAGCTACCCTCCTGGAGCGCTCTCCCTCAAATCACCCGGTAAAGGTTGAGACCCTAGAAAATAAGGCTGGACCTTAAGAACGGTTAAAGGTAAGAAAGGTAAAAGTTCAATTGAAATTTTTTTTAGGGGTTCGGATACTCATATGAACCATAAACTTAAGCTTTGCTTGTGATTACATCACCCGTTCTTCAAACACCTGAAAGAGCTATATAATAAAAACATATTTCTTATTCAGTATGTTCATTCATGTTAACAAACAACCGACTTTTTCAAACTGTACCGAATCTGTCAAAGATGTTTCTAGAAAAATGTATTTTATCTCTCAGCCTAATAAGGTTAAAGGTTAGAAGATATATGTTTGCATACATGAAAACACTAGCACCACGAATGCTCCTAGCGGCAGGGTCGGGAAGTAACATTTCTGACAGTATAGCCAAACCAAAAAGAGTGGACCTGCTGAATAGGATTTGTAGTCGGAATAAACAGAAGCTGGATCTGCTTCATAGTGATTTTCCCCTGGAACCACATTATGAAAAACAGAAATTTCCCGGTGTTAGGAAGTGTTTTAAACAACCTATTGGTAAACACGCCTAGACAGGCTGTTATTATGACATAAATAGTGAATAAGTTACAGGACCGCAAGCTGTTGTTATTATGTTTGGTGAAAATTTTATTGACATTGGACAATCTATCGTTTCTGTAGTTATAAATTTTTCTTCTCGCAGGATGCATAAGCATTATTTTCCTCCCTCTGAAGGTACGAGCATATTTCTGGCCCCAGTTAGTTTTGCAGAATTCCATAAGGTTTTTAAAAATATAAAAGTGGTAATTCAATGTTATATGATGGACTATCAACAAAGTTGTTAAAAATATTGCTGGAGTGATTTTTGAACCACTTATTCATACTTTTAATTGATGTATCAGTTCAAGTATCAGTTCCTAGTAGATGGAAAATTGTCCGGGTAATTCTGTTACATAAAAAATGTGATAAATCTAATGTAAATAATTATCGTCCCATTGCAATTTTATGGCCTTTATCTAAAGTGTTTGAGAAAATTTTAAAAGAAAGGATTTCTAAATGTTTGGATAAGATAATTTTTTTTTTACCAAATACCAGTTTGAATTTAGGGCAAGCCATTCGACACACCGCCAGTAATCGGCTTCATTGACGTGACAGCCTGTCCCAAGCCAGGATGAAGGAGGAGGGTCGGGCGACAGGTTTGTTACCTGTCCCTGTAAAAAAAACACCCAGCAACGGAATTGTGGACAATAGCCTCGGATGAATCATCTTCTTCCCTGATAATAAACCCAGCCTGCCCCCGGACACGATTCTTGACTGTGAAACAACCAACGAAAATTGGATTCTGTAACGTGAGAACTATGAGTCAGTTATCAAAGCCCGAGCAAGTTCTCAGAGAGATGAAACAGTACAAAATTGACATATTGGCCCTAAGTGAAATTTGGTGGAAAGGTATTGGCCATGAGAACCTAGAGGATGGATATGTGTTATTCTGCAGTGGTGATGACACCCATCATAGATCAGGGGTAGGAATACTATTGTCCCCCGAAGCTCATCGATCTGTTCTCAAATGGACACCTGTGAATGACAGGATAATGTTAGCACGATTCGTTATAGAGCACACGAAGTTCTCAGTGATCGTGTGCTATGCGCCTACAAATGAGGCCGATGAGGATGCCAGGGACATTTTTTACGAAACATTACAGGCTGTTACTAAAGCCATCCCCAAGCATGATGTACAGTGTGTTCTTGGTGACTTAAATGCAAAAGTGGCAAGTGATCGCCAGTATTGTCCTGAAGTTTTAGGTCAGCATGGACTTGGAGAAATAAATGAAAATGGCGCGTAGTAGACTATGCACTTAGTTATGACCTTGTCGTTGCCGGAACTTTTTTCGACCGCAAAACAGTTCATAAGCACACATGGAAGTCACCAGACGGCTCAACTCGAAATCAGATAGACCATTGTCTGATCTCCCGCAGGTGGCGCACAAGCCTTTTAGATGTACGTGGATACAGATAAGCTGACACACAGTCCGATCATACGCTTATGGCTGCTCGTGTGCAGATCAAACTTCGTGCCCCTCAGAAACCCAGATCAAACCTGAAGAAACTTTACGATACGGATAAACTGCATGATCGTAAGGATCGCAGAGAGTTTTGTATAACATTACAAAATAAGTTTGAATCTCTAGTAGGGGATACCAGCGTACCAGAAAGCATTGAAATGAAGTGGGACACCTTAAAAAGTTTAAACACTACGGTCGCTGAAGAAAAGCTTGGGTTCAGAAAGAAACCAAAAGAAAGGTGGATCTCCAACACCACCTGGAAGTTGACTGATGAGCGTAAGGTACTTAAGCAGCCCTTACTGACTGCTGTCATACGGCGTGTACTGTCAGCATCACAGCTTCTCTACAAGGAGAAGGACAAAGAAATTAAAAAGAGTGCTAGGAAGGATAAAAGACTTTTCTTCGAAAATAACGTTGCGCTAGCTGAGGTAGCTGCTACAAAGGGTGATTCTAAAACTATTTACCGGCTGAATAATAAGATGGTCGGGAAACAGAGCAGCAGAATCACCCTGGTCAAAGACGAGAATGGAGTGATTTTATCAGATCCTGAAAAAATTGATGAAAGGTTCATTGTCCACTTCGAGAAATCATTAAATAGACGGAGACCTAGTGACCGAGAAAATGTACCTGATACCCCCTTTTTACAACTCGACATAAATACAGACCCGCCCAGCTCTGCCGAGGTTTTGTATGCAGTAAATAAGCTAAAAAAATGGACGAGGTCCTGGCATAGACGGGATATCAGGAGAAATGCTAAAGTATTCAATAAGAACATGCCTTTCTGTGTGGATCGCCCTTTCCGCCAATATATGAAATATAGGGAAGTTTCCACATGAATGGACCAAGGGGATATTGGTGAAAATCTTCAAAAAGGGAGACACAATGGTGTGCGATAATTGGAGAGGTATCAACCTTCTGACAGTACCGTGCAAACTATTGGCTTCCATTATATTGTACCGGATACGAGAGGCACTAGATACACATCTGCGAGAAGAGCAGCATGGTTTTAGAACCGGCAGATCGTGCTCTGACTTGATATTTTTACTGAGAACGCTTGTCGAGGAATCAAAAGAGTGGAAGAACAAGTTATATCTACTATTTATTGACTTCGAAAAGGCGTTTGACTCAGTTGACCGTGAATGCTTGTGGAGAGTCCTTAAGTATTATGGGGTGCCAGAAAAACTAGTGAGCATGATAATATCCCTATACGAAGAGACCGAGTGCTGCGTTATGACCGAGAATGGCACAACCAGATTTTTCAAGATAATGTCTGGTGTGCGTCAGGGATGCATACTTTCCCCATTTCTTTTTGTAATTATAATGGACTACATATTAAGACGAAACTCTGGATATGACGTAGAAGTAACAAGAAATCAACTCTGTGATTTAGATTTCGGTGATGACGTAGTCTGGCTAGAAGATTCTAAACAGAGGTTACAGCAGCTACTTGACGCAATTACAGAAAATGCAGAAATTTCGGACTAAGCATTAACGTTAACAAATCAAAGAGCATGTCCATCGAAAGGTACTGCTTGTTCTGCAACACAAGAATACAAGTATAGAAAGGTCCTCCCGGGCCCCATATGCCCCCGACCCCCCAAAGACCCCACAAAGGTCCCCTGGGCCCCCAAAGTCCCCCAAGGCCCAAAACTCCCCGGGCCCCCAAAGGGCCCCCTCCCCCCGGGCCCCCAAAGAGCCCCCTCACTAGTTTAGAGTTTAAGTTTGATATTAGCTTACAGTTTTAGTTAGAGTTATAGTTTAGTTTAGTTGTAGTTCAGAGTCTAGAGTTTCAAGTTAGACTCTCGGCACTTAGAGTTTTACTTAGAGTTATATTTTATTTTAGTTTTAGTTAAGTGTTTTTGAACTTGTAGTTTAGTTTTAGCTAAACGTTTTAGTTTAGAATTTTAGCCTAGAGTCTTTTCTTAGAGTTTTTCGTTGCACTTTTAGTTTAGTTTAGTATTAGTTAAGAGTTTTAGTTTAGAGTTGTAGTTTCGTTTTAGTAAAGAATTTTAGTTTAGAGTTGTAGTTTAGTTTTAGTTAAGAGTTTNTAAAGAATTTTAGTTTAGAGTTGTAGTTTAGTTTTAGTTAAGAGTTTTAGTTTAGAGTTTTAGCTTAGAGTCTTAGCTTAGAGTTTTAGTTAGAGTTGTAGTTTAGTTCAATTTTAGTAAAGAGTTTTATTTTAGACCTTAGAGTTTTAGTTTAGAGTTTAGAGTTTTAGTTAGAGTTATAGTTTAGTTTAATTTTGTTAAGAGTTTTAGTTCAGAGTTATAGTTTAGTTTTAGTTAAGAGTTTTAGTTTAGAGTTTCAGTTTGGTATTACCTTACAGTTTTAGTTAGAGTTATAGTAGTTAAGAGTTTTAGTTTAGAGTTAAGAGTTTTACTTTAGAGTCTTAGCTTAGAATTTTAGTTAGAGTTATAGTTTAGTTTAATTTTTGTAAGAGTTTTAGTTTAGAGTTATAGTTGAGTTTTAGTTAAGAGTTTTAGTTTAGAGTTTCAGTTTCGTATTAGCTTACAGTTTTAGTTAGAGTTATAGTAGTTAAGAGTTTTAGTTTAGAATTTAGAGTTTTAGTTTAGAGTCTTAGCTTAAAGTTTTAGTTAAGAGTTTTTTGTTTAGAGTTTAGAGTCTTAGCTTAGAGTTTTAGTTAGAGTTTAGAATTTTAGTTTAGAATCTTAGCTTAGAGTTTTAGTTCTATTTATAGTTTAGTTTAGTTTTAGTTGAGAATTTAGAGTTTTATTTTAGAGTCTTAGCATAGAGTTTTAGTTAGAGTTTAGAGTTTTAGTTTAGTTTTAGTTAGGAGCTTTAGTTTAGATCTCTAGTTTAGTTTTACTTAAGAGTTTAGTTTAAAGTTTAAAGTTTTAGTTTACAGTTTTACTTTAGAGTTACAGTTTTAGTTTAGTTTTAGTTAAGAGTTTTAGTTTAGATATTGGAATTTGAGTTTTGAGTCTTAGCTTAGAGTTTTTGTTAGAGTTATAGTTTAGTTTAATTTTAGTTAGGAGCTTTAGTTTAGATTTCTAGTTTAGTTATACTTAAGAGTTTTAGTTTAGAGTTTATAGTTTTAGTTGAGTTTTAGTTTTAGTTAAGAGTTTTAGTTTAGATATTGGAGTTTTAGTTTTGAGTCTTAGCTTAGAGTTTCAGTTAGGGAAATATTTTAGTTTCGTTTTAATTCAGAATTTTAGTTTAGAGTCTTAGCTTAGAGTTGTTCTTAGAGTTATAGTGTAGTTTAGTTTTAGTTAAGATTTTAGTTTAGAGGTGTTGTTTAGTTTTAGATAAGAGTTTTAGTTTAGAGTTTAGAGATTTAGTTAGAGTTATAGTTTAGTTTAGTTTTAGTTTAGAGACTAGAGTTTTAATTTAGAGTGCTCGTTTAGAGTTTGGGTTAGAGTTATAGTTTACTTTAGTTTTAGTTAAGAGTTTTAGTTTAGACTTATAGTTTAGTTTTAGTTAAGAGTTTTAGTTTAGATTTGTAGTTTAGTTTTAGTTAAGAGTTTTACTTTTGAGTTATAGTTTAGTTATAGTTAAGAGTTTTAGTTTAAAGTTGTAGTTTAGTTTAGTTTTAGTTAAGAGTTTCAGTTTAGAGTTGTTGTTTAGTTTTAGATATGAGTTTTAGTTTAGAGTTTTAGTTTGATATTTGCTTACAGTTTTAGTTAGAGTTATAGTTTAGTTTAGTTATAGTTCAGAGTCTAGAGTTTCAAGTTAGACTCTCAACACTTAGAGTTTTAGTTAGAGTTATTTAGTTAAGTGTTTTTGGATTTGTAGTTTAGTTTTAACTAAACGTTTTACCTTAGAGTTTTAGACTAGAGTCATAGCTTAGACTTTTTTTTATAGAGTTAGAGTTTAGTTTAGTTTAGATATTGGAGTTTTAGTTTTGAGTCTTAGCTTAGAATTTTAGTTAAAGTTATAGTTTAGTTTAGTTTTAATTCAGAGTTTTAGTTTAGAGTCTTAGTTTAGAGTTTTTCTTAGAGTTATAGTTTATTTTAGTTAAGAATTTTAGTTTAGAGGTGTTGTTTAGTTTTAGATAAGAGTTTTAGTTTAGAGTTTAGAGTTTTAGTTTAGAGTTTAGAGTTTTAGTTAGAGTTATAGTTTAGTTTAGTTTTAGTTTAGAGTCTAGAGTTTTAATTTAGAGTGTTAGCTTAGAGTTTTAGTTAGAGTTATAGTTTACGTTAGTTTTAGTTAAGAATTTTAGTTTAGACTTATAGTTTATTTTTAGTTATGAGTTTTAGTTTAGAGTTGTAGTTTAGTTTTAGTTGAGAGTTTTAGTTTAGAGTTGTTGTTTAGCTTTAGTTTTAGTTAATAGTTTTAGTTTAGAGTTGTTGTTTAGTTTTAGTTAAGAGTTATAGTTTAGTTTAGTTTTAGTTAAGAGTTATAGTTGAGAGTTGTTGTTTAGTTTTAGATATGAGTTTTAGTTTAGAATTTTAGTTTGATATTAGCTTACGGTTTTAGTTAGAGTTATAGTTTAGTTTAGTTGTAGTTCAGAGTCTAGGGTTTCAAGTTAGACTCTCAACACTTAGACTTTTAGTTAGAGTTATATTTTATTTTAGTTTTAGTTAAGTGTTTTTGGACTTATACTTTAGTTTTAACTAAACGTTTTAGCTTAGAGTTTTAGACTAGAGTCATAGCTTAGAGTTTTTCATTGCCCTTTTAGTTTAGTTTAGTTTTAGATAGGAGTTTTAGTTTAGAGTTTCAGTTTGGTATTAGCTTACAGTTTTAGTTAGAGTTATAGTACTTAAGAGTTTTAGTTTAGAGTTTAGAGTTTTAGTTTAGAGTCTTAGCTTAGAGTTTTAGCTAGAGTTATAGTTTAGTTTACTTTTAGTTAAGAGTTTTGTTTAGAGTTTAGAGTCTTAGCTTTAAATTTTACTTAGAGTTTAGAGTTTTAGTTTAGAGTCTTAGCTTATAGTTTTAGTTCTATTTATAGTTTACATTGGTTTTAGTTGAGAATTTATAGTTTTAGTTTAGAGTCTTAGGTTATAGTTTTTTGTTAGAGTTATAGTTTAGTTTAGTTTAGATATTGGAGTTTTCGTTTTGAGTCTTAGCTTAGAGTTTTAGTTAGAGGTATAGTTTAGTTATAGTTAGTTTAAATTCTTAACTAAACTAAACTATAACTCTAAGAAAAACTCTAAGCTAAGACTCTAAACTAAAACTCTGAATTAAAACTAAACTAAACTATATTTCTAACTAAAACTCTAAGCTAAGACTCTAAACTAAAACTCTAAATTCTCAACTAAAACTAAAGTAAACTATAAATATAACTAAAGCTCTAAGCTAAGACTCTAAACAAAAACTCTAAATTCTAACTAAAACTCTAATCTAAGACTTTAAACTCTAAACAAAAACTCTTAACTAAAAGTAAACTAAACTATAACTCTAAATAAACTCTAAGCTAAGACTCTAAACTAAAACTCTAAACTCTGAAAATCTTAACTACTATAAATATAACTAATACTGTAAGCTAATACCAAAGTGAAACTCTAAACTGAAACTCTTATCTAAAAATAACTAAACTAAAAGTGCAGTGAAAAAACTCTAAGCTATGACTCTAGTCTAAAACTCTAAGCTAAAAAGTTGAGTTAAAACTAAACTACAAGTTCGAAAACACTTAACTAAAACTAAAATAAAATATAACTCTAACTAAAACTCTAAGTGTTGAGAGTCTAACTTGAAACTCTAGACTCTGAACTATAACTAAACTAAAGTAACTCTAACTAAAACTGTAAGCTAATATCAAACTAAAACTCTAAACTAAAACTCATATCTAAAACTAAACAACAACTTTAAACTAAAACTCTTAGCTAAAACTAAACTAAACTAACACTCTTAACTAAAACCAAACTAAACTACAACTCTAAACTAAAACTCTTTACTATAACTAAACAACAACTCTAAAGTAAAACTCTTAACTAAAACTAAAGTAAACTATAACTCTAACTAAAACTCTAAGCTAGCACTCTAAATTAATACTCTAGACTCTAAACTAAAACTAAACTAAAACTCTAAACTCTAAACTAAAACTCTTATCTCAAACTAAACAACACCTCTAAACTAAAGCTCTTAACTAAAACTAAGCTAAACTATAACTCTAAGCTAAGACTCTAAAGTAAAACTCTGAATTAAAACTAAAATAAACTATAACTCTAACTAAAACTCTAAGCTAAGACTCAAAACTAAAACTCCAATATCTAAACTAAAACTCTTTAACTAAAACTAAACTAAAACTATAACTCTAACTAAAACTCTAAAGTAAAACTGTAAACTAAAACTATAAACTCTAAACTAAAACTCTTAAGTATGACTAAGATAGAGATATAAACTAAAGCTCCTAACTAAAATAAAACTAAACTATAACTCTAACAAAAACTCTAAGCTAAGACTCTAAACTAAAACTCTGAATTAAAACTAAAATATAACTCTAAGTAAAACTCTAAGCTAAGATTCAAAACTAAAATTCCAATATCTAAACTAAAACTCTTAACTAAAACTAAATTAAAACTGTAACTCTAACTAAAACTCTAAAGTAAAACTGTAAACTAAAACTATTAACTCTAAACTAAACGCTTAAGTAAAACTAAACTAGAGATCTAAACTAAAGCTCCTAACTAAAACAAAACTAAAACTCTAAACTCTAACTAAAACTCTAAGCTAAGACTCTAAACTAAAACTCTCAATTCTCAACTAAAACTAAACTAAACTATAAATAGAACTAAAACTCTAAACTTTAACTACAACTCTAATCTAAGACTCTAAACTCTAAACAAAAAACTCTTAACTAAAACTCTAAGCTAAGACTCTAAATTAAAACTCTAAATTCTAAACTAAAACTCTTAACTACTATAACTCTAACTAAAACTGTAAGCTAATACCAAACTGAAACTCTAAACTAAAACTCTTAACTAAAACTAAACTATAACTCTAACTAAAACTCTTAACAAAAATTAAACTAAACTATAACTCTAACTAAAACTCTAAGCTAAGACTCAAAACTAAAACTCTAAACTCTAACTAAAACTCTAAGCTAAGACTCTAAACTCTAAACAAAAACTATTAACTAAAACTAAACTAAACTATAACTCTAACTAAAACTATAAGCTAAGACTCTAAAGTAAAACTCTAAACTCTAAACTAAAACTCTTAACTACTATAACTCTAACTAAAACTGTAAGCTAATACCAAACCGAAACTCTAAACTAAATCTGTTAACTAAAACTAAACTATAACTCTGAACTAAAACTCTTAACAAAATCAAACTAAACTATAACTCTAACTAAAACTCTAAACTCTAAACTAAAACTCTAAGGTCTAAACTAAAGCTTTTAACTAAAATTAAACTAAGCTATAACTCTAACTAAAACTCTAAGCTAAAACTCTAAGCTGAAACTCTAAACTGAAACTCTTAACTAAAACTAAACTACAACTCTAAACTAAAATTCTTTACTAAAACGAAACTACAACTCTAAACTAAAACTCTTAAGTAATACTAAACTAAACTAAAAGTGCAACGAAAAACTCTAAGCTAAGACTCTAGGCTAAAATTCTAAACTAAAACGTTTAGCTAAAACTAAACTACAAGTTCAAAAACACTTAACTAAAACTAAAATAAAATATAACTCTAACTAAGACTCTAAGTGCCGAGAGTCTAACTTGAAACTCTAGACTCTGAACTACAACTAAACTAAACTATAACTCTAACTAAAACTGTAAGCTAATATCAAACTAAAACTCTAAACTAGGGAGGGGGCTCTTTGGGGGGCCAGGGGCCCTTTGGGGGCCCGGGGGTCTCATTGGGGTTGGGGTAGTGGATCTTATAAGACTATTCAAATTAAAGCTGTGTATTATAACGACCATAGAGTTTCACCCCAAATCTTCTTCTAAAATGTCTCAAACTGTTTCGCCTGAATCATCTTCTAAAATGTCTCAAACGGTTTCGCCCAAATAATCCCTAAACGTAATTTCTGCGTGTTTCTTTGGTTTTGGCATCCTTCCGCTGTCACATTTGAAATTCCCAGGAAAAAATTCCCGCGTTAATCTCTTCATCTCTAAGGTGTTCCTAGCTACACTATTAAGGTTTCGAAAGAATATTAATTCCATAATTTATCACTAAGCCTAATGACCAGAGAAGCCATATTTAAAAAATAGAATATTAATTTATCTCTGTCACTAAAGACCATTTATCTCTCAGACCTAAAGACCAAAGAAGCCATATTGTTTCTTAATTCCCCTTTCGTGGATCAATAATTCCCCGCCGACTATGTAATGAATTTCTCAGAAATCTAGTTCACCTCTAGTGGATCAATACTTTGCCCGTTAGAATTCAGAGCGAATATGCAAACTTCGTCCCGGAGTCAAACACTTAGAAACAACAAATAAATTAACCTTGAAAAACGTGTCATTGATCCGTTAGTGGATCAATAATTAATGAATAAATTAAATCCTGTCAGCATTAGACTCAATTATAGATGGCAGCAGTGGTGCTCCCCAGTAACTTATGAGGCCCCCCTACTCATATAGGAGTTTGCCGTATAAATCCATGGCTACACCCGCTCAAAAACGAACTACTCTATAGGATTTGCGACAGGAAATAATGAATCGCACCAGGTTCACTATAGGATTTGCCGCAGGAACCATTATAACGAGTTCTATTTTTATCATAGTGATTTTTCATTTACGTGTTGCCTTGTTTTGAAAAACAAAAACACATTTTTCAAGATACACATAGTTTTCAGTTTTCGAAATAATAACTTAAATTAGGTATCGTTTTCCCAAACCATGCTCTATTTTTATGACGAACAAATAGACGTTCAAATGGGGATAAGTCCATTTATTTAGACAATGAAAACAGTTACAAAAGTCTAGATATTTGGTCTAGATTATATAGATTATAAAAGTCTAGGTTGGGTTTTTATTAAAAAGCAAATGTCGCAAATGTCACAACAGGCTTTAGATTTTTACGGCTAGGGGAGGGGGAAAGGGGTAGTAGCCAGATTCCTATTTGAAGTGATATTTGTTCGTTCTTAAATTTGACTTGAATATCCAGTTTAATTTTTACTTGTTTTATGATTTATTTATTCCTCTATGTTAGTACATGTTATCTCTGTGTTTTCTATGATCGTTTATTTTAATTTCTTCTCTTTTTGGCTTCATTTATTCTTTAATAGTGAATTCTGGTTATATTTAGTCTAAATTATTATAGGAATTCATTTCTGCTGATCATAAGTTTAATATGGTTCTGTGTTTTTCTCTGAAAAACTTTGTTTTTTTAAAAAACTTTTTTAATTAATCCTTGAATATGCCTCTCCTGTCCAGGAACGATCACTGCTAAAAATCGCTTATTTAGCGCAGGAACTAGAGTCAGTCCAGTAACTGGCAACCAGCCCCATCCAGAGCAATGGAAACATCTCCTGCTGTGATGCCGTCGTAACTCTTGATCTAGTCGAGAACACCGAAGGCGACTTTATCATGAAGCTTGTAAAAATACTGTTATCTAACCCTGCCCAATGTGAAATTTATTCCCGGAAATCCAGACAAACAGCCTTACGAGGCAGAATCTAAGATATTTGCCTCTGTGGCCCCGAATAGATCACTACCAGAACTATTTAGTCCCCTTTTTACATCTTTGCATAATAGTGTATAATGATATGCTTTTTAGTACAGCATGAATTTAGCCATTGGGCTACGATTGTTTGTGCAATAAATCTCTCTTTCTCTCCCTCGCTCTTACTTTCTCCCTCCCTCTCTCTCTCTCTCTCTCTCTCTCTCTGTCTCTCTCTCTTTCTCTCTCTCTCTCTCTCTGTCTCTCTCTCTCTCTCTCTCTCTCTCTCTCTCTCTCTCTCTCTCTCTTTCTCTCTCATCCACTGCCACTCTCAAGCTAGGTGTATATGACATATTTTCTCACATCATCACGGATCAGATTTTCCATATTTAATAAATGTTTACAGTGTTTGTTATAACACCTTGACTAGCAGTGAAAATGTGGTGAAAAAAACCCTAATGTTTGCAACTGGATGACATGTAGGACCTTAGTAGGTTTTCCCTTACACAATCCAGGCCAGTCTAAAACAAATCTTTCATGTCAAAGTCAGCCCTCCGGAAATATTGAATTGACAAAATAGCAAAAACAATATTTAAAGAACCTTATCAAACAGTTCGTGGTAACGAACTGTAAGTAAGGAGCAACCCGGCTCAATAGTAACCGAAACTCTAAAAACCGGAATTTTGATACCCATAGATACATCAATAGAATCATATTTTTATGCTGATTTCAAATATATAAGTTTCATTAAGTTTAGTTATACCCATCAAAAGTTACGCGCCTGAGAAAATTTGCCCTATTTTCGAAAAAAGGGGGAAACACCCCCAAAAAGTCATAGAACTTTAATGAAATTCACACCAGTGGGTTCAGCGTATCAGAAAGCCCTACTGCGGAAGTTTCAAGCTCCTATCTGCAAAAATATGGAATTTTGTTTTTTTTTGTCAGAAGAAAGATCACGGATGCGTCTTTTTTTTATTTTTATTTTATTTTTATTTTTTTCCAGGGGTGATCGTATCGATCCAGTAGTTCTGGAATATCGTAAGAGGGCTCATTTGAACGGAAATTAAAAGTCCTAGTGCCCTTTTGAAGTGAACAAAAAACTGGAGGGCTACTTGGCCCCCTCCCACGCTCATTTTTTTCCCAAAGTCACCCCATCAAAATTTCGAGATAGCCATTTTTGATAGCCAAAGTTTGACTCTGTCTCACAACTTTATTTTTTAAAACAATAAAAAACTTTAGCGTAAAGAGCGAGGCGTTGAGAAGGGGACAGCCCCTTTCATATACGGAATAATTTCTATTCGTTTTAAGTTCTAATGTCGCTCCTTACTTTCAGTTAAAAAAAAACTTGTTTTTTTTTAGTTAATCCTATGAAAGGGCTGACAAAAAGGCAAGACATTCCTTGACAAGAACTCTGAATAACAAAATCACCTATCTAAAATCACCTCGAGAAACTAACAGAATGACTCAAAATTCATCAAAAAATCATTTTACAAAGAAAAGTTGAAAAAATGATTTAGGAAAAATAAAGGTGCTGACACAATTGCTGTACAAATAATGTCTTGATATGTCTTGACATAAAATGGTGTTGAGCAAAAAATGCCTTGAAAATCAATGTCTGAAGAAAACTACCCTTACAATTAAGGCCTTAACCATCGCCATGACCAAAGACCTGTAACAGGAAACGTTGGATGAAGACTGCTTATGCTTTTTTAAGGAATTTTATTAAACTTTTCTGCTCCGTTCTCCATAGCTCAAAACCGTAATGAAGTATTGACAATATTTTTCTATTAGAAATTTACTAGTGTAATTTGAGATGAGTCAGTCTCATTATACTTTTCTTCTGAATACAGAATAAACTACTATTTTTTCGCGTGATAGTAAGGTTGACACATGTTAAATCTAATTTTCCTTGTTGTTAAGACGACAATTCGTTTCTTCTGGTTGAAATACATATAATCATCTAAAAAGCTTCGTGGAAGAGAAAAGTCTATAAGAGACGAAGAAGGTGCTGTTAAAAACTAGCATAAAAAACCGTATCTGATTTCCGTAAAAAGCAATTTCAGCGCCATTTCAGTTATAACTAAAGGGAAGTATTCAGAAGGAAAAGGGTTACTTCCTCATCTAAAACTTTTTTTGAAATTATAGCATTAGGAGGCATTGAAAGCTTGATACAAAACTCTTGTGGCGAGAGTTTGTTTCTAAGAATAGTTTAAATTTTTAAGAAATAGGAAAGAAATTTGTGATCATTAAAAGCAACTGTATTATGTCCCAAAAATTACAATTGTCTTTATTTTGTAATTGAGTTTACCGATTTAAAATAAAATTAAACCTTTTCTCCTTTTTTTATATGTATATTACAATTTTTAGCAATAAAAAAATGTCCTGAAAATATTAAATGCAATGTATTAGTTAAAGAAAGTTTTTACTCAGTTATATCACTTTCTAAACTACTAAAAGGATACAAAGAAACGAATTATAAAACACGCTAATTCAGCGCAAGAAACTACAATGAAACAACACTGTAAAAAATTCATCTTAAATAATGTTCATCCTTTTTGAAGAAATCAAGTTAAAAATAAAACTGTTTATAAGACATGGTTTTCCCATGTGGATATAGTAGACATGGTTAAGAAGAAATTTAAATCTTCAAATAAGCTGAAATTAGTACTATTTAGCAGAAATTACGTAAAAAACAGAAATTACAATGATTGAAGAAATAATCAAGTAAAACCTAAAATAACCATAGGTTGCATGTAATAAGGGTATCATTGCCACCCCCACCCCCTCCAAAATTCTAGCTTCTTTTGTACTTTACGGAATAGATTGCTTTAGTTCAATGTGTTTTATGGCTAATTTTTTTCCAAACATTTGAAAGGAATCAGAATTCAAAAAAGGAATCAATGTTCTTTGTATTTTTTTCAAGGGCATTTCATATGGAGGGGGGAGGCATATAAATTTCGGAGGTTGCTCAATCAATTTGTAATCAGAAGTGCTAGTGTCTTTTTTAAGAGTCAAAAGTGATTGGAGGGCAAATAACCACCTCCCACGCCCTTTTTTCCCCAAATGCATCCGACCAAAATGTTTAGATAACTATTTTGTTAAAAGCAGTTCAAAGATCAGATATCAATATTTTGGAGTTGACACACTGCCAAGAGCCCAGGGGAGAGTATTATAAGTTATGCCCGGGGGTATATAAGGTTTTTATGGAAGGGATGGTCGCAGAAACCTCAGATGGGGCTCACTTGATTAGAAATTGAAAGTTATAGTTTCCTCTTTCAGAGTCAAAAGTTATCGGAGGACAGCTAGACCCCCCCCC
>JAQQPU010016798.1:260-15953 GCA_029168905.1 Artemia sp. Kazakhstan ARC1039 | reverse complement strand
CCCATTTCTGAATCTGAGTCTCAATTTGTGCTCGAATTCTGTCGATGTAGCAATGGAGAACATTCACAGGGTCAGTTAAAATAATGCTCCCGTCAACCGCGTTTTCCTCGGGAGGGTTAAAATCTACCCTATATGTTTGTATGTGACTTAGAGCAGACTCTAACAAATAAAATTCACGTAATTCCGAGGACATAGCACTATTTTCATGTCCTGCACCTATTTGTACAGGATCCAATTCACTAATAGTAAAGTTGTCATCAAAAATGTCCCCGGAAAAATTAGGCCCAACAATTTGCATTGTTCTTGCTGTATCATTAAGCGGAATGGTGGGGGGTGACATAGAATTGTCAATACCCCCAGTCTGTTCAACCGCAATGGTTGGAGATGGCATGAGGTCCCCTAGTACATATTCCAAGGTGTTTGGGGACAATTGATCAAGCCAGCCTGTATTGTCCTGCGACGTAATTTCTTTACGACGACCCGGTTCAGTTGCACTAGTAACATCGCCTAAATGTTCATTCATAAATCTATCTACCCATTCCGGATCCTCTATCATATCAATATCACAAGTTAAATCGTCTAGGCTAGCTGTGTCCCCAAAAACATCGTTAAGAAAACCCCCTTGCCATTCCATATTATCTACAACTAATGTAGGTTCGTCTCTGAACTCCATTGGCGGTGATAGTATTTGTCCTGTAAATTCTGATGTTTCATCATCCAACGGCAGTGCTATTTCATTAATCTGTAGAAAAAAGGTTTTATTTTCTATGTGAAATAAGCATTATTTCATAAAGTTGAAAAAATAATGTTCATTTTAGTTGTATGTTTACCTGAATGAGGGCTGGATGATCCTTTTTAGAGCCCCGGGGAGGACCTTTGGGGACCTGGAGCTTCCTTTGGGGTAGGAGGATCGGAACCCTTTCGAGTTGGGTTAGAGGACTTCACAACACTGTTCAAATAGAACTTGTGTATTATAACGACCCTAGAGTTTCAGCCTCAAATCCTTTTCGAAAACATATTCTAAAATCATCTTTTAAAATGTCTCTAACTGTTTCGCCAAAATGTCCAAAACGGTCTCGCCAAATAAAGTTTTTGATAACACTGCGTTGTCACATTTTAAATTATTAAGAATCCTTTTTCCTGTGTTAATATCTCTTCCTCTAAGATAAAAACATCCGGTTATTTGAAACCCACTTTGTAACGAGCGATTAACATTCAAATTATACCTGTCAGGTTAACATTCAAATTTTCCGATGGGTTATTATGATAAAGGATTAAATAGACACAAAGCTAAGTGCAAAAACATATCTTAGTTTAAGAACGTTTGTTCAACCGTCAACTGTGAAATAGTAGTTTTTTGTTTATATAGAGTTTGTTTAATGAAATAATGGATTTTTGCATTAGAAAACATCTTGCTTAAAAGAGAAATTACAGGTAAGGTTTTATAAATCAATAGAAAAGTATGATAAGCTATTTGCTACTTCTGTGTTATAACTACTCTTTTATATTCTGCTAATTTGGTTAATGGTAATGAAAGAAAATGAAATAGGATTATTATAGAATAGTTTAGAAACAAATTTAAGTTTTCCTCATCAAAAATTACGTGCTTGTGAAAATTTGTCTTATTTTCAAAAATATGGAAAGAAAAAAAATTATATACATTTACAAATTCTGACTGCACTTGTACATCTGAAGTCCCTGGCAAAGCATGAAGAGGAGTGTCCTCCCGATCTTGACCAGATGAGGCTTATGCATTATATGAAAGCATCAATTCCCTCTTAAATTTTCTACCAGGTTGCATAGTGGTCTGTATAGAGCTGGCACTTGGCTTGATTGAATTTAATGGTTCGATTACTCCTGTCTCGGCGTTGTCCTGGGCTTCATTCAATTTTGCACGTTTTTGCTGCGATGATTGATCAACGGCATTCTAAAATAAAAATCATTTTCAGTTTTCAAACTATTTAGCTTACGGAAGGGTACTGCGCCCCTTCCATATCACTATCAAACCCCCAAAAGTTGAAAAAATGACGCAATTTAATTAGCTAGCTCAATTCTTACTTATTCAGAATATTAACGGAGGGCATTGGGCCTTCAATTCCATAGTATCAAACACGAAAAGTTGACAATTATATATTTTTTTATATATGCAAAGCTTTTAAAACTTATATACCTAAATTACGAATATCAAAGTACTAAACCCCCAAAATTTGAAAAAATGACGCAAGCAGTTAACCTGGACATTGTAAACGAAGAACTTTTTTCTCCTTCCATATCAACAGTTAAAGTGCCCAGTTCGTAACAATTAAAGTGCCCAGTTCAGGCATAGTTCGTAAGTTAATTCATAACTCAATTTTGAAAAAGCCACTTAATGACGAGACAAAAATAGATTTTTTTTTTATTATAGCGAAACTGACCGACCCTGTTTTGAATATTTAGCGAAATGCTTTTTAAAAGAGCTAACAACACAGTGAAAAAAAGCGTAAGTAAGGAAGGTAAAGGAAATTCTTCCCTAACTTAATGACGAGACAAAAAAATAGATTTCTTTTTATTATAGCGAAACTGACCAACCCTGTTTTGAATATTTAGCGAAATGCTTTTTAAAAGAGCTAACAACACAGTGAAAAAAAAGCATAAGTAAGGAAGGTAAAAGGAAATTCTTCCCTAACTTAATAACGAGACAAAAAAAAAAATAGATTTCTTTTTATTATAGCGAAACTGACTGACCCTGTTTTGAATATTTAGCGAAATTCTTTTTAAAAGAGCTAACAACACAGTGGAAAAAAAAGTGTAAGAAAGGAAGGTAAAGGAAATTCTTCCCTAACTTAATGACGAGACAAAAAAATAGATTTCTTTTTATTATAATAATGAGAATATTTTACTCACCAGAAGTCGCTTAGAATATTCCATATCTCTATCAGTGTAAATGTTTGCAAAAATTTTGATACTGCTAGAATGAATGAACTATTCAAACTGTAGAAAATTCTAATCTGAAACTTGAATATATACAAAAAATAATTGAATATATTGGCACCTAAACAAGACGCACCGGTTTTCTGACACGGATTTATCCTAAAAGACATGTATACAATATATATATCATGAAGTAGAAATCTAGTCTACGTAAATTATGTCAGAAAACTCGTCCTTCATAACATATTATGCAATTTCCAACTAGCACAAGATGGAACATAAAGTAGTAGAAGTATAAGGCTATGTGAGAGGATACTCACTCTCTTTGAAAGGTGTAGAGGGGCATCAGAATTCCATATGGCTGTTAGAATTCCTTGCTATAGGGGCATCAGAATTCCTTGCTATAGGGGCATCAGAAATATAAGGATACATACTACTGTTGTAATCCTTAGAGACCTAATTTAAAAAACTTTCAACTACGTTGTATAAAATGACTGTCTAAAAATTTTGATTGGATGTGTTTGGGGAAAAGTGGGGCGTGAGAGGGGGGTTAGTTGCCCTCAAATCACTTTCGACTATTAAAAAGGGCACTAGACCATTGAATTTCAATCGAATGAGCCTTTTTTCAAGTTCCTACGACAAAGATTTCAATAAATACCTTATATGCCCCAAATGCATAACTTATAACCCTTGCCCTGAAGACTGTGGGGGGAGTGTCCTACTCAAAGGTATAATTTCCGGAACTTTAAACTGAGTGGAACAAAGTGGCTATCTAAAACTTTTGATTGGATATGTTTGGGTAAATGGTGGGCGTTGGAGGGATGCTAGTTGCCTTCCAGTCACTTTCGACTATTAAAAAGGGCATTAGCCATTTCAATTTCTAATCGAATGAGCCCTTTTTGAAGTTTCTATGACAACACGTTCTATAAAAACCTTATTTGCCCCCAGGGCATAACTTACAACCCTTGCTCTGCGGACTGTGGGGGAGTGTCCTCCTCAAAAACGTAATTTCTATCTGAAATGCCACAAAACTGAACAAAATGGCTATCTCAGAATTTTGATTGGATGTTTTTGGGGAAAAGGTGAGCATAAAAGGGGTGTTAGTTGCCTTCCAATTGCTTTCGACTGTTAAAAAGGGCACTAGCCATTTCAATTTCTAATTTAATGAGCCCTTTTTGAAGTTTTAAGACAACGCGTTCTATAAAAACTTTATATGCCCCAGGGCATAACTTAAAACCCTTGTCCTGTGGGCTGTGAGGGGGTTGTCATCCTAAAAGAGTTGCCCTCCAATCACTTTCGACTATTAAAAAGGGCACTACCCACTCCAATTTCTAATCGAATTAGCCCTTTTTGAAGTTTCTACGACAACTCCTTCGATACGAAGTGAACGCGTATTGAGAAAAAAAAATAATACATTGTGCCCACATCGTTCTTTAATTAGGCAGCGCGATTGCGCTGCCTAAAATAATATACATATACAACATAAGATAAGATATGAGGGTTTCATTAACATTTTTCATATTATTTCAACTTTTACACTGTCATAATTGTTATCAAGGAGCTGACTTTTCTTACAAAACCTTTCTGTTACACACCTAGAAGGAGGGGAAGGATCTTTGAGCAGAAATTCCACCCCCTTACCCCTCCCCCCCCCCCCCCCAAAAAAAATATATTGGGATTCAAAATATTATGTATTATAATAATTTGTATTTAGCCTATTTTCGATATTATTTGTTATTTTATTTTTGTTTTTTTCGAATTTAATCCCCGTTTTAAAGCTGGTACACCTCCTCCGAAAAAAGTCTTGTGCACTTTTAATAGAAGTTTAACATGGTCAGCAGAAGGTTGAACTCTTTATTGTATCAGAGGCAATGCTGTAGCGTTGCTTATAGTAAAGGCCATACGGCTCCAATGTTTTATTATATATCATTATTATTTTTTTTCCCCAGAGGCCCTTCATATGGAAGGGGTCGCCGTAGAAACTTTGAAGGGGGCTCATTCGATTGGAAATCGAGAGTTCTAGTGACCGTTTTAATAGTCGGAAGTAGTTGGAGGGCAACTAGCCCCCCCCCCTCACGCCCATTATTCCCCAAAACACATCCAATCAAAATTTTGAGATAGTCATTTTGTTCAGCGTAGTTGATTTCCAGATAGAAAATATGTTTTGAAGAGGACATTCCCCCACAGCCCTCGGGACAAGGGTTTTAAGTTATGCCCTGAGGGCATATAAGAACGATGTTGAAACAATGTATTATTTATTATTTATTATTTTTTATTTTTATTTTCCTTTAGAGCAGGGCACTTCGTATCGAAGAAGTTGTCATAGAAACTTCGAAAAGGGCTAATTCAATTGGAAATTGGAGTGGCTTGTACCCTTTTTAATAGTAAAAAATGATTGGAAGGCAATTAGCACCCCTTCCACACCCACCATTTCCCGAAACACATCCAATCAAAACTTTGACATAACCATTTCGTTCAGCGTAGTTGATTTCCAGATATAAATTATGTTTTTGAGGAGGACACTCCCCCACTGCCTTCAGGGCAAGGGTTGTAAGTTATGCGACGGGGGCTTATTAGGTTTTTATAGAAGGCGTTGTCGTAGAAACTTCAAAACAGGCTCATTCGATTGGAAATTCAAAGGATTAATGCCCTTTTTAATAGTCGAAAGTAATTGGAAGGCAACTAACACCCCTTCCAAGCTCACCATTTCCCAAAACACATCCAATCAAAATTTTGAGATAGCCATTTTGTTCCACGCAGTTAAAGTTCAGGAAATTATACCTTTGAGCAGGACAATCCCCTCAAAGTCTTTAGGGTAGGGGTTATAAGTTATGCCCTTGGGCCATATAAGTCTTACTGAAATCTTTGTTGTAGAAACTTGAAAAAGGGCTCATTCGATTGGAAATTCAAAGGTCTAGTGCCCTTTTTAATAGTCGAAAGTGATTTGAGGGCAACTAGCCCCCCTCTCTTGGCCACTTTTTTCCCCAAACACCCCCAATCAAAATTTTTAGATAGTCATTTTGTTCAGTGTTGTGGATTTCCAGATAGAAATTATGTTTTTGAGGAGGACACTCCTCTACAGTCCCCAGGGCAAGGGTTGTAAGTAATGTCCTGGGGGCATATAAGTTTTTTTTATAGAACGTGTCGTCGTACAAACTTCAAAAAGGGCTCATTCGATTGGAAATTGAAATGGCTAGTGCTCTTTTTAATAGTCAAAAGTGATTGGAAGGCAACTAACACCCCTTCCACGCCCACCGTTTCCCCAAACATATCTGATCAAAAGTTTTAGATAGCCATTTTGTTCCACGAAGTTTAAAGTTCTGGAAATTATACCTTTGAGTAGGACACACCCCCAAGTCTTCAGGGCAAGAAGTTGTGCCCTTGGGTCATATAAGATATTTATTGAAATCTTTGTCTTAGAAACTTGAAAAAAGGCTCCTACGATTGGAAATTCAATGGGCTAGTCCCTTTTTAATAGTCGAAAGTGATTTAAGGGCAACTAACTCCCCTCTCACGCCAGGCTTTTCCCCAAAAACATCCAATCGAAATTTTTAGATAGCCATTTTATTCAACGTAGTTGAAAGTTTTGGAAATTAGGTATTTAAGGATTACAACCCATCCCCCCCGTAACCCTCAAGGCAATGGTTGTAAGTTATGTCTTGGGAGCATGTAAGGTTTTTATAGAAATTGATTTTTTAAACATCAAATTGGGCTCATTCAATTGAAAACTGAAAGGGCTAGTGCCCTTTTAATTGTCAAAATTGATTGAAAGGCAATTAACCCCCCTCTTACGCCCACCATTTCCCCAAATACATCCAATCAAAATTTTGAAATATCCATTTTGTTCAACGTAGTCGAAAGTTCTGGAATTAGGTTCTGGATATTATATGTTTGAGCAGGACACTCCCCCCATAGTCTTCAGGGGCAAGGGTTATAAGTTATGCCCTAGGGCATATATGGTTCTTATGGAAGGAATGCTCGTATAAACTTCAGAGAGGGTTCATTTGATTGGAAATTGAAAGTTCTAGTTCACTTCTTAAGCGTCAAAAGATATTGGAGGGTAACCAGCTCCCCCCCCAAACCCTTTTTTCCCATATGCATCCAATAAAAATTTTAAGATAGCTATTTTGTTAAAAATAGTTCAAAAATCATATAACAAAAATTCCGTTGTTGACACAGCCCACCAGGGCCCGGGGACAGGCGTTGTTAGTTATGCCCTGGGGGCATAAATGAGTCTTATGGAAGGGATGCTCGTATTAACTTCAAAAAGGGATCATTTGATTGGAAGAGTCAAAAGAGATTGGAGGGCACCTAGCCCCCCCCCCTCCATGCCCTTTTTCCTCAAACCCATCCGATAAGAACTTTGAGATAGATTTTTTTTTAAATTGTTCAAAGACCTCACCCTCCCCCCTCTCCTACTGTCTACGCTAAAGTTTTCTTCTTTATGCCAACTACGCTGCCCCTACCCCAAAGACTTTATTAAGGTAAACTTTTGTATGGGAAGAAAGTTAAAAGTTTCAAGAAATTTCGAAGGGATTTTAAGACACATCAAAATACACTAATAAGAACTAGATAAAGAATTTTCTATCCAATTACTCCCAGAAATTCTCACAAACTGAAAATGCTAAAATACCTCCTACTCTCACTGCAAAAGTCTAAAACCTACTGCGTCATTGGCGTTTTACTGAAAACTATATGGGTCTTTAATAGTCTTGGAAAGTATAAACAAAATCGAACTGCATATATGATGTATAATGATATTAATTGTTGAAAGATCCATCAGTTCAAGAATTCATTTCACTGTAATTGTATTTTTGTTTTCAATGCTGTAAGAACTGGAAAAGAAAATATTTGTAATATAATTCGTTTTCAGATAAGCGCCAATGACGCAGCTTTTGGTTTTTATTTACAGTTAGGAAAATAGGCAGTATCCAAACACTTGTTTGTAGTGAAACTATATTCGTCTTTAACAACTTTAAAAAGAGCTAATAAATTAAAATGAATATTTTGATGCTTAATGATATTAATTGCTGAAAGCTCATCAGTTAAAAATGTTACTATAATTTTAATGTGTATTTTCAATATTAAGTACAAAAGAAAATATTTGTCATAAAATTGGTTTTCAGCAAAGCGCCAATGACGCAGTAGGTTTTAGACTTTTACAGTGAGAAAGGAGGCGATACCAAAACTCTTGTTTGTAGTGCTTTTTGTTCTTTTCAAGCTTGATTTGCATATTCAATGTAAGTTTCACTCGTTTTAAGATTTATTTATTAATTTACGTTAATATCTATTGTATGTTTGTTTGCATTGATTGTTTATTTAATTTCTGTTTGTTTTAAGTTTCATTTATACTTCAATAGGAAAATATTTTTTTTCGTTTTAAGCTTGATTTTCATATTCAATCTAAGCATTACTCGCTTTAAGATCTATTTATTCATTTATATTATTACTTTTTGTATGTGTTTGCTATGATTGTTTATTTAATTTCTGTTTGTTTTGGGTTTCATTTATTCTTTAATAGTAATTTTTGGTCGTTTTGAGTTTGAATATTAAAATGTATTTGTATCTGCTGAGCTTAAGTTTAAAATGGCCTTTACTTTTCTTTGAAAAACTTATTTTTCGGAAAGTATTTTTTTTAATTACTAAATAGAAAACGATAGCGTTAAATTTACTAGGAAACAGGTTGGTGACGACAGCCATTGTAAAAAAAATTGTGAATTATTTTAGGATTGGTCTGTCAAGGTTACCTTGTCGCCTTTTCCGAATGTTTACCTTTATCTCTGTGTTAGAATTATTCACATCTATACTATGCATATTAAATTCAAACAAAATTTGTGACAAACTTGTCCATGAAAATATTTACCAAGGAGAAACATTTTGGATGTTCTTCGCAGCTAGCTGTTTCCTTTTCTGGGAAGTTTCTTTTCTCCTTGTTCATTGAGAGGGCAATTGAGCGTTTAGACTAATTTTATTATCACACTTCGAGTAGACTGGTTCCCAACTTCTACATAAGTTATTTGATTTCGAGCTGCCTAAAACAACCCTTGTGATGAACGGTTATATTTTTTCGAAAAAGCAAGTACATAAAAACCACTCTTTTCTTGTGTAGTTCGAGGAAAGCCCCTGTTTCTCCCTACAGTTTTACACTTTTCCCCCTGTAAAATTGATGAACTTGGTAAAATATCTTGGATTTGTTTTCCATGAATTACTGATGAAAAACTTTTCTACTAGCACGTTCCACCTTTTACTTTTTTATTCTAATTGGTTTTGTATGTCTTATCCCCAATCTTAAATCAAGCTATGATCTGTAAATTTCTGCAATTCTTGTTTCAGACACTTATTTATTTATTTCATTCAATAAAGGTGAAATGCATAGGCTTGTGGCAGTAATGATGATTCTTGTATTTCAGTTGGGTAGGTTTCTGAGAGGATTTGTTCTACGCCACCTGGGTCATTTGTTTATGAAAAGGGTCAGTTTATGTCGGTTCTAGATCGATTTCTTTGGCAATATTTATTGTAGTAGTTACCCGGTGTTAGAGCTTTAATATTAGAAACACAAGTCAATTTAAAATACCCTTAAAGTTAACCGTACGCTCTAGGTCTCTTGCATATGTAACTATCTAAATATTAGGTAATCACAGAAAAATCAATTGAAGGATAATACAGGAAATCGAGGAAAAGCATTTAACATCGCTAACAAGACATCTGGAATTTGTGGTGGTATAAACTATTTTTAGGTGACCAAACTTAAAAAAAGCTCCTGCATCACTGTATCAACTGCTGTATCAATTGCAAATCCTGTTTCGCTCCTGTATCAACAGCTTCAAACGCCTGTAAAGAAGGAGCTCGCGAAGCACATCCTGTCTGTAATCCAGTATAAAATAATAACCCCGTTATTTAGCACTATGATCTTACTTCTAAGATCTTACATCTTTCAGCACAGATTACCAGTTTTTTAGTTAATCATTGTTCTAAGATCTTACAGCCCTCTGATGTACGCAGAAAGTGTAAAGAACACTATTTTTCTGACCCATATAACAATCATGAGGGAACTTTGATTATATACTCACCATTGTTCTTAGACCGCTGATCAGAGCAGAATGGTGATAGACCTTTGCAAAAGAACGGTATAAGAAGTAAGATCTTAATCCTAAAATTTCCCTTAAGAATATTCTTTGTCGAAAGATGTAAGACTTTAGCACAATGATAAGCAAAAGAACGGTGTTTATATGCACGGGGTATTGTGCGCCATGTTCTACATGCAACCTAGTTCATGGTTATTGAGAGTGTATGTGAGGATGTTTAGAACTCTAGCTTTTGTTGCCTGCTCAAAATCATTTTGATTACAATACGATTTGTTTCCTCCTCAAAATCCACTTTATAAGAAGTTATGACGGGAGGTTTGATCTAATCGATAAGTTTGCCTTTAATACAACTTGAGGTTGTCCCTCAAGCAGTTAGAGAGCATCACACTTATGCTTAGTTTTGAGGATCCACATTTGCTTACTTTGAAATTCTACAAATATCGTATTACGCATACGTGAAATCGTATGTGACCAGTAATACAATACGACCGAATTGTATCGTACAAGGCTTGGTTTTTGGCTTGTACTCTATCATGAAATAAACAAACAAAAACAAGTTGTTTTTTAATTAAATCAGAAGCAACTCACTAGCAATGATTAAGCAAAGAGCGACAATATCTACCGTTTGTTATTACAATTCAATAATCAAGTCCTTTCTATGGAATGTATTGCCATTGAAACTTGAGAGGGTGTATATTTGATTGGAAATCGAGAATTCTAGTGCTATTTAGAGATGAAAAGGGGATGGAAAAATATCTATGGAACCAAATTCAAAAACAAGATAATAATTTTGCTCAAAATAATCATAAAGGTCCATAAGATATGCCTCCAGGGATGATATGTCTAATATAAGGCCTTGAATTGTGCACATTGTCTATATTTCATATATAAGTTATTACAACAGAGAAATGCAGGCAAGTTGGATCTCGGCTGTTCAATCGGACTGTTGCGTTCACCAAAAGTTCCACTGGTTAAGAGGACTTCCTATACATTTTTTTTGGGAGGGGGCATTTTGTAAATTCTATATTAACACCCTTAAAACTTGAAGAAATGGAACCATAATATGAAAAAAACTAGCTTGGATCCCAGGTTCCATTTTAATTTGGCCCTAAAATGGCCAAATTTGGCCCAACAAGCATATTTTTTCAGTTTGCCTGAAGCTTTAACCCATAAATCATAGACCCAAAACAATATCAATTAACAGAAAAGAGATTGGAAAATGGGGCTCTCAAAACGGCCAAAACACTTCTTTCTCCCAACAGCTTGAAACTTGCGTTAATAAGTTGTTGGGTCAAAAAGATCCTAATGTTTCAAAAAAATTTAGGCTGGCATAAAATGTGCCGGATTTTTACTATTATTTTTTGCAATTGGCTTGTATCTTGAAGTCCTATTGTCAAGGTGATCCTGATGCACAAGCTTGTTTTTAAAAGATATGTTTGCGTAAAAATGGGGGCCAGAAAATTGTTTAAACAAAGAAAACTTATCGGAACGGCTTGAAATCAATACATGTGAGTCCAAAAATCAAAGAAACCTTAATTTACGCATTAGATGAAAGTAGGGGCATGAAATCAATAAAACGGAGCTTAAAACAGGCAAACAGACTTTATTTTCTGGGCTGCTTGAAATTAATATTTACAAGTCCTTTGGTCAAGGGGAACCCCAACGGGACAAAAACAAATCTAAATGCAAGCTCACTATAAAATGGTGTCTAAAAAGACAACAAAACATTTTTTTTAACGAAAAACTTCAAAGCTACATCCATAAATCTGGAATCAAAGGGAGAGACCGATGCACAGAATAAACTTGAAAACAAGCTTGGATCGCCTGAAAATGGGCCTGATAATTTCTTTGGTGCCGAGTAGCCTGGATTATAATAGTTTTATAATAGCATAATAATAGCAAGAGCTTGAAGATTTTTATCAGCCGAGACAGAAATACGAAAAAGTTCATGGCACCAAAAACGGACCCCTAAATTTTTTGTCTTCGATCGGCTTCTTCAAATTTCTGGGTCAAGTAGACCCAAATTCAGAAATAAACAAAAAGAAAGAGTTTTGGCTATATCTATTCATGACACCTAAAATTGCTCAAGAGTTTTTTCGTCATTGATCGACCAGAAAATTATACAGAACATATAAGAGGCAACGCTATAGCATTGCCTATAGTAAAGGCGATACGGCTGCAATGTTTTATTAGTTTTTTTTCCAGAGGCACTTCATATGGAAGGGGTCGTCGTATAAACTTCAAAGGGGGCTCATTCGATTTGAAATCGAGATTTGTAGTACCGTTTTTAAGGGTCAAAAGTGATTGGATGGCAACTAACACCCCTTCCACGCCCACCATTTCCCCAAACACATCCAATAAAAATTTTGAGATAGCCATTTTGTTCTACGTAGTTGATTTCCAAATAGAAATTATGTTTTTGAGGAGGACACTCCCCCCGAAGCCGTCAGCGAAAGGGTTGTAATTTATGCCATGGGGCCATATAAGCTTTTTATAGAAATCTTTTTCGTAGAAACTTCAAAAAGGGCTCATTTGATTGGAAATTCATAGTCGAAAGTGATTGGAGAGCAACTAACCCCCCTCTCACGCCCACCTTTTCCCCATACGCATCCAATCAAAATTTTGAGATAGCCATTTAGCTCAACGTAGTTGAAAATTCTGGAAATTAGGTCTTTGAAGGTGACAACCTCCCCACAGCCATGAGGGCAAGGGTTGTAAGTTATGCCCTGGGGAAATAAGGCTCTTGTAGAAAATCTTGTCGTAGAAAGTTAAAAAGGGCTCATTCCATTGGAAATTTAAATGGCTAGTGTCCTTTTCAATAGTCGAAAGTGACTGGAAGGCAACTAAAATTCCTTCCACGCCCACCATTTCCCCAAACATATCCAATCAAAATTTTGAGATAGCCATTTTATTCAACGTAGTTTTAAGTTCTGTAAATTAGATCTTTGAGGATGACAACCCCCTCACAGCCCTCAGGACAAGGGTTGTAAGCTATGCATTGGGGGTATATAAAGTTTTTGTAGAACGCGTTGTCGTAAAACTTCAAAAAGGGCCTATTCGATTAAAAATTGAAATTGCTAGTGCCCTTTATAATAGTCGAAAGCAATTGGAAGGCAACTAACACTCCTTCCAAGCTCACCATTTCCCCAAACACATCCAATCAAAATTTTGAGATAGCCATTTTGTTCCACGTAGTTAAAGTTCAGGAAATTATACCTTGAGCAAGACACTCCCCTCAAAGTCTTTAGGGTAGGGGTTATATGTTATGCCCTGGGGGCATATAAGTTTTATTGAAATCTTTATCGTAGAAACTTGAAAAAGGGCTCATTCGATTTGAAATTCAAAGGTCTAGTGCCCTTTTTAATAGTCAAAAGGGATTTCAGGGCAACTAGCCCCCCTCTCTCACCCACCTTTTCCTCAAACACATCTGAAAATTATATCTTTGAGCAGGACTCCCCCCGCAGTCTTCAGGGCAAGGTTTATGCCCTCGTGGCATATATGGTTCTTATGGAAGGAATGCCCGTATAAACTTCAGAGAGGGCTTATTAGATTGGAAATTGAAAGTTCTAGTTAACTTTTTAAGTGTCAAAAGATATCGGAGGGTAACCAGCCCCCCCCCCCCCAAGCCTTTTTCTCAAATACATCCGATAAAAATTTTGAGATAGCTATTTTGTTAAAAAGGGTTCAAAGATCATAAAACAAAAACTCCGGTGTCGACACAACCTCCGAGGGCCCACGGGCAGGCGCTGTAAGTTATGTCCTGGGGGCATATATGGTTCGTACAGAAAAGATGCTTGTCTGAACTTCAAAGAGGGCTCATTTGATTGGAAATTGAAAGTTCTAGTTCACTTTTTAAGAGTCCAAAGAGATTGGAGGGCTCCTGCCCCCGCCCCTCCCTCCAAAACCTTTTTTTCTCAAATCCATCTGATAAGAATTTTGAGATAGTCATTAAAAAAATAGTTTAAAAACCATATAACGAAAACTCCGGGGCTGACACAATCCCGAAGGGCCCGAGGGCAGGCGTTGTAAGTTATGCCCTGGGGGAATATATAGTTATTATGGAAGGGATGCTCGCAAAAACTTCAGAGAGGGCTCGTTTGATTGGAAATTGAAAGTTCTAGCTCAGTTTTTGAGAGTCAAAAGAGATCCGAGTGCAACTAGCCCCCTCCCCCCAACGCGTTCTTTTTCCAAATTTTGAGAAAGACTTTTGTTAAGAAAAATAATTCAAAGATCGGATAAGAAAAACTCCGGTGTCAATACCACCCCCCAGAGCCTGGGGGAAGGCGTTCTAAGTTATGCCCTAAATGCATGTATGGTTCTTATGAAAGGAATGCTCGTATAAACTTCATATGGGCTCATTTAATTGGAAATTGTAAGTTCTAGTTCACTTTTTAAGAGTCAAAAGATTTAAGGGCAACTAGCCCCACCCCACGCCCTTTTTTACCCAAACCTATCCACTACAAATTTGGAGATAGCCAGTTTTTTTAAAAATTGTTCAAAAATTAGATAACAAAAGCTCCGGTGTAAATACAACCCCCCAGGGCCTGGGGGTAGTCGTTGTAAGTGTTGTGCTGGAGTCGTAAATGCTTTTTATGAAAGGGATGCTCGTATAAACTTCAGATAGGACTCATTTGATTGGAAATTGAAAGTTCTAGTTCACTTTTTAAGAGTCAAAAGATATCCAAGGGCAACTAGCCCCCCCCCCTCACACGACATTATTTCCCGAAGCCTATCCCATAGTTTTTTTTTAAATAGCCATATCATTGAAAATAGTTCAAAGGTCAGATAAGAAATACTCCTGTATCGACGCAACCCCAATGGGCCTGGAGGCAGGCTTTGGAAGTAATGCTTTTGGGGCATATATGGATTTTACGGAAGGATTACTGGTATAAACTTCGGAGAGGGTTCATTTGATTGGAAATTGAAAGTTCTTTTTCGCGTTTTAAGAGTCAAAAGAAATGAGAGGGCAACTAGCCCTCTCCTTCTCCACACCCTAAATATATCAGATAATAAATTTTAGATAGACATTTTGTTTAAAATAACTTAAAGTTCCGATAACAAAAACTACGGTGTCGACAGGGCCCTACAGAGCCCGGGGGTAGACGTTGTAAGTTATGCCTAGGGCATATACGGTTTTTATGGAAGGGATGCTCGTATAAACTTCATAGAGGGCTCATTTGATTGGAAATTGAAAGTCGGATTCCTTTTTTCATAGGCAGTCCGCTAGAACTGCCTAAGTAAAGAACGATGTGGGCACAATATGTTGTTGTTTGTTTGTTTTTTTTCTCCATACCCGTGCACTTCGTATCGAAGGATTTGTCGTAAAAAATTCGAAAAGGGCTCATTCGCTTGCAAATTGGAGTGGCTAGTACCCTTTTCAATAGTCGAAAGTTATTGGAGGGCAACTAGCACCCACCCCCACGCCCATCATTCCCCCAAACACATCCAATCAAAATTTTGAGAAATCCATTTTGTTCAGCGTAGTTGATTTCCAGATAAAAAAAATCTTTTTGAGGAGGACACTCCCCCACAACCCTCGGGGCAAGGGTTTTAAGTTATGCCCTGGGGGCATATAAGGTTTTTATAGAAGGTATTGTACTAGAAACTTCAAAAAAGGCTCATTCGATTGGAAACTCAAAGGGCTAGTGCCCTTCTTAAAAGACGAAATTGATTGGAGAGCAACTAGCCCCCCCCCCCC
>JAQQPU010016797.1:8825-19460 GCA_029168905.1 Artemia sp. Kazakhstan ARC1039 | reverse complement strand
GGCCTTTTTTACTTCAAATAGTTTGATTAACCACCAAAGAGTACAAACGGGTGAAAAACCCTTTATATGTGATTTATGTGTGAAATCTTTTTCTTAGTCCACCAATTTGATTCAACACAAAAGACTACACACTGGTGAAAAACCGTTTAAGTGTGATATATGCAATAGAGAATAATCTTCTAAATTAAATCTGAATAATCATATAATAGCCCATTCTTAGAAAAAAACTTGCTAGTTGATATTGTACAATAATAATTATGTGGTCTTGTTGAATCTTGTTGTATACTGTATCTTTTTTTGCTTTTCTTTTTTATTTTGTCAGTTAATGAATTCATTTTGTCTTGGAATATTTTTATTTATTTATTCAGTGATTCTCTTCTGCTATTCCTTTTAACTTGCTCCTCCCCTTTGGCTATGACTTCCTGGATTTAAAAAAATTCCAATTTGTGTATGTCCGGTTGAGTAAATACCTCTGTATTGTCACCAAAATTTCTCCTCATCACGTAACTGTTCCAATTTGGAAACTTTCCTTTAAGTGATTAATTAAAAAAAAACTTTTTCCACAAAATAAGTTTTCAGAGAAAAGTAAAGAACTCCATTAAACCAAAAATGAGCAAAAATAAAATCAAATAATCTACCAAGCATGAAACTACCACAATTCGGCATACATAAATAAATGAAACCAAAAACGAACAGAAATTATAATAAATAACTGAGTCAAACTCAAAACGAGGAGAAATTAATATGAGTAGGGCTAAAAACCCTTATATCTTCCCAAGGCCAGAACATAATTTGCGCTTTACTGAAAAAATATAAATCTTTTTATTTTTATAACTTTAAGAGCAGCATTCTTTGATGCTGTGATTGCGTCTTTAAACAACGACGCTATCACTTATTTCGGTACTTCCTCTAAATCGTTAAATTCTCAATAATTTGATGGCTATACCCTAGAGACTGGTTATAGAAACATTGCGCTTCTAATCCGCAATTGATATTTCTAAATAAATATAAAAAATAAAAATTTCTATCCAAGCCAATATCACAAAACTATGATTAAGTTACTCAAAAGAAATCTAACGATACGCTGAATTTTATTCAGTATTCTCTAATGCAATCTTACTCTATTCAAACTGGCCGACTATACAACAAAAATACAGTTGGACAAAATGAATTATTTCTCTCGTTTCTGAAGGGACTGAGCACCTAACCTGGGTAAGACAAAGGTATTGTAACTCCAACTTCAAAAAAGCTCTGAAAAGGGAGGTAGGAATTTGCAGAAAAGATTTAATTGGAGGTTGAAGTGGTACAGCAGTTGAATCGAATGGTAAAAATCCATTCCAAGTCAGAGAAAAATTCACATCCATAGCCTTGCGACTATGATGAAAAATTAATTGCTTAAAGCTTTTGTGCAAACTTCAAGATCTTACTTTTTTCGAGATTTTCTTTCGCAATAATGCATTTTAAATTCTCTGCCAATTTATCCAATCCTCTGGAATTTTCGTTAAATTTTTCAGTGTGTTTTCTAACAAACAACATTTTTTATGGTTGCTTCAGTCTGCAGTAATAAAAGCATAGGGTAGTACCAAAAATTAACATAAGTTGAACCAGCTACCCTTCCCATGGGTACGGCTATTCTATGGTTTACATTGTATTTTCGTCATCATTTTTGGTATGTTTTGTTTCTTAATATATCCAGTAAAAATAATTTTAAAATTTGCACCATTATAAAATTATTATCTGACTCAGAGAAGCGTCGGATGATTTCCCCCCAACCACGTATTGTTCTCCTGACCAAAAGGCAGAAAATCAGGAGATCGGTAGATCACACCATTGGTCAGCATGCGAAACAGAAGAAGTTTTAAAAAAAAAGTCAGAGGTAAATCGTGTATCTGAGACGAACATTCTTTTCTGTTATTTTTAATTATTTAATGTTTTTATTTACGTCTATAATTATTTTTACATCTTCCATAAGTGTAAAAAAATGAATAAGTAATGAGGTAGAAAAGGAAAACATTGTTCAGAATTGAGATTTCTGGATTTTGACCACCCTCCGAAACTCAATTTTTTCCTCTCTCCCTTAGGATAAGTCAAGTGACTTCTCATTTCTTTGCAACTTAAACTTTGTTTGAAGACATTAAACTAAATTAGAAAATCAAAATTTACGTGGTCTTTCCAGTTATCCAACAGAAAGTGAATTGAATTTTTGTAAATTGCGTGACTGAGATAGCTAGGACACTCTTTGCGGATACAGGATGACAGATTGTCAAATATAGTCTGTTTCGGTCATCTATATAGGGTCAGGCGAAAAGCAGAACGTCCCGACTGAATAGGATCCTGGAGATTTGTACTGGAAAGTCATTCGATAAGTGCTATCGACGCATCAATAATATCGCAAATGCTAATTTTGAAAAAAAATGCTGCATAACAGTGGAGAAGACAAACCGTTTGGTACTATTGATATCTAATGAACTATTGTTTCACGCCTTGGCAATCCTGTTCTTTTGCAAATCGGTAAAAGTCACTTTATTAGCAATCTGAGTTTTCCTCTCTGTAAATTTAACTATTTTCATGAATTACCCTGCATAAAGCGAGCGCTTTGCAATATTTTGTTCTTTATAATTTTCTATTCTTAAAGATTCTTTTTCGATTTTTAGAATACTCTAAAGCTTGAATGAAATGGAAAAGGGACGAGAAAATATATATTACCAATTATAGTTCAGACTGGTAATGAAGATGCGACTTTCTTTGACATCCCTTAAGATTTGTTTCTATAAGTATCGCTTCACTACCCCAATCGAATCAGATGAAGCCGTGAGAATGGATTAAAAGACATTGAAACTGCTTTGGATGGTGTAAAGACAGAAGCTCTGAATGTACTGGAATGTAGGAGTGCGTGCACTTGTGTTGTCTTCAAGCCGTTTGGCACTGCAGGGAACTATTGCTGTGGGAGAATTGTGAAATTCCTTTATTTTCAGTTCTTTGTATTTATTTCGGCTATCCTTTAATTACATCCCAACTCGCTTTGTTTTAATTTCAATTCCTAGGATTTACTTTTTAATTCTTTGTCTTCAGTATTTTGAAAAAAACATCACTGGTTATCCTAGTTGAAAGGTTTTCTATTATAGTTTTTTTAATTTAGCAATACATTTGTTTAAAGTAGTTTTACATTTAGTTGCTATGTTGTTTCAGATTATATCATTTCAATTCTTATATTTTGTTTATAATTCTTTGTTTTAGTATCTTCAAAATGACATCATTTGATTTTGAGGGGCTGAAAGTACGAAGTGTTATTCTACAATGATAAAACTTTTAGTTTTAATGTGGACAAGGACTTTGTTAAATCTGGTGATACTGGTGAAACGGCCTAGCAAAAATTGTGCAGTTTGGATTTCAGGTGCAAAAATATAAATCATGTGTCGGTTTTAAGTGGTAATTGTTAAAAAATATTACTTTGAAAAGATTTTGACACCACCCGTGGTTAATATCTGCTCAAATATTTTATGGCTAGTGATCTGCAATTAGATTCTGTCTTATGACGGTGAGTGGTCCGTCTTTCGTTGGGTGCTTAGAAATCATTTGTTAGGATATGCTGATACTCTTAATCCTTCTATTATGAATAGACCTTAGTACTGCCTGTACCTCTCAAAGCACAAAGACCACCAAGGAGAAGCAATTGGACATCTTTATCTCTTGTAGGTATATCTCCCTAGTAGGTATGGCGCACCATGTTTATGAGTCCCTCCCGGCAACGACTTACTGGTGGTTGCTAATATGAAGTGACTTTTAGGAGTCTAACTTCGTCTATACATTTCTTATTTGAATATTATATTCAGATTATCCTTCGAGTAGTTCAATGGTAAAAGAAACAAAGGAAAAACTAGCCAAAATAGCCCAACAGCCATTTGAAAAAGATAAGATAAGTTATGTTAAACAAGGCGTCTTTAGTACAGATTAAAAAAAATAATAGCAAATAAAACAATAGACCAAACGAAAATGATTCGGAAAAGATAGAAACTAGAAGAAAAAAAACAGAAAATTTTAAATATATACAAAAGCCAAATGTACTATATATACTCCCGTTAAACTTGGGTCACCATATCTAAACTAAAATATAATCAGTAGCAATATGCACATAGCACCACTGTTTTCTAAAATATCCTCTTCAACAAACAATAAAAGTTTAGACTAAATACAATCAACAGTTCATTTAGCATTGCTGATACGTCCTCTTGTCAACCTGCATGGCCTTAGTGTGTTACGATTTAGCAAAATACACTTTAAATATTCCGCTAGTTTTTCGCCTTAATAATCTTAATAGGCTTTAGTAGCAGTTGTACCAATAGTAATAGTAGTTGGAGTAGAATTAAAAGTATTTGCCTTAGATTTAGTGCCAGTAGTAGTAATAATAGTAACAGCAGTATGAAGCAGCAATAGGATGCAAATATTTTCTTTGGTTAGTTCAACATCTCCCACAAACAGCCCTGCAAGCTTCAACTTTACACACCAGGCTGTTCCGAAGATAATGCTGATACGCCCTTCGGACAGTCTGCATACAGAAGGCGTGTTGTGATTCAGTCCCCCTGTCCCTCCCCCTCAAAATTCCCTGAAAATTACACCTTAGTACCCTTAGTCATAATTGTTATAGTAGTCACAGAATTAGTATTAATAATGTTAGTGCTAGTACTAGCAGTAGCATCAATGTATTGCCTTTTAGTCAGTTGAACATACCTCTTATCAAGTCCTGGAAGTACTAACCTAATACAATCAGCCATTGCTATGATATTACTGATATCTTCTTTTGATAACCTGTATATTTATATACTACTTGAAATTTTCATCTTAATGCTCTTAGCCCTATAAGTAGTTATTACAGATGTAATAGTAGTAAATGTTGCAGTTATAATAATATTAGTAGTAACGAACACAAATTGCCTCTGGTCAGTTGATCTTCACCTTTAATTATTCTCTGAAAGTACCAACTTAATACCCAAATTCAATTCTGAGATAAATCTTTTTACAGTATGCTTGCAAATAGTGTCTTTTGATTTAGTTCAAATTTCTCCTGAATATTGTAAATGTATTAGTGTGGTAGTAGTAGTAGTAGTTGTAGTAATAGTGCACAAACCTTGCCCTTTCGATCAATTGATCGTCTTCCTTATTATTTCCTGAGGGTTCCAAACTAATATACTCACACATTCCTGAGTTACACCCTTTTGATAACCTGAATTCATACAACACGTTTTGATCAAGTTCATGACTCCCCTCAAATTTTTCTGAAAGGTTCATCTGAATGTACTTTGTCTTTTTGGAAAGTAAGGCCCCAACAAGCATAGCTGCCTTAATAGCATATGCTATAATGTAAACAATGAACAAATTGCCCAACTTACAACCCTTTCCCTTTGGGCAGTGGGGGGGGGGGAGTTAGGAGGAAGTTTGACATCCACAAAGTTATAATTACTGGGCCTTCCAATATGGATGAAGACAACAGATGTCTTAAAATTTTTTGATGTTTGCTTAGGGAAACAATAGGTGTGGGTGGTGAGGGCTGCTTGCCCTCAAACCCCTTTTGGTTCTTAAAAAGGGCACAATAACTTCCAATTTTCTTGCAAATGCAACCCATCCAAAGTTTATACGACCTACCATTCCATAAAAAAAAATACTTCCAGGGCATATTTTACAACCCTTGCCCCAGGGCCATATTTGGTTGCGTCAACCCTGGAGTCAAAGCCATATGTTCTTTAGACTCTTTTGAAAAAAAATTACTATCTAAAAATTTTGATCAGATGCATCTTGGGAAAAGGGGACTAGCTGCCCTTAATCAATTTTCACTCTTAAAAGGGAACCAAAAAATTTCAATTTCCAATTAAATGAGCCTCTTTCTAAAGTGTGTACAACCACTTCTTTAAAAAAAATAACTTTTTTGTATGCTAACCAATGGTCTTCCAAACCACCCTTCCATAAAAGCTTATAAGCCTCTAGGGCATAACTTTTTCAGTTGCCCCAAGGTTCTGAGAGGTGATTTCAACCCCAAAGGCCTTATGATATATGATCTTTAGACTATTGGAAACAAAACGTGTATCTCAAACTTTATATCAGATGTATTTGGGGAAAAGAGGATGTTTGGGGGGGGGTTTGCGCATATCACATTTATATGGCCTTTTTAATGTATGTGTTCTTTGATATTTTTCGAACTTTTCTTTTTTTTTTGCTTTGCAAGTCACTCTCACAATATGGGTTCTGAATGTTAAAGCTTTTTGTCTCGGATTTGGATTGATTAGGAGTTTCTCTGCATATTTTTACATCACTTGATGAAGGTTTTTCAACTCCAACAACTAAAAAAATAAGGAAGAAACATAAACGGATAAAACCAGAAAATAATTTTTACTGTGCTAAAAACAACTCTCATTTCAAGCTAAGTGTTTCTATTTCTCATATCATCCAAAACAAGAAAAAAGTCACCATCATAATAAGATAATTAAAAAAAATGAATATCGATTGAAAGTTTAATATATATACTGATATTAATTCCTTGAAGTCCTAATAATTTTGAAGTAATTGAAGTTAAAAAAGAGAAAATGTTTAAAATGTATTTGGTTTTCAATAAAGTGCGAATTACGTTCTGACAATGCACAGAGAGCGTCAGCCCAACTTTTCTTAGATTCTGCTCATTTTGGGTTGTATTTATTTATTGATGGTAATTTAAAGTAGTGCTAAGATTCAAATTTATTCGACTTTATTTCTTCCCATCTTTGGATTATTGAGGGTCCTAACTTTTCTTTGAAAAACTTCTTTTTTGAAAAAACTTTCCGAATTAATTTCTTTTCGATTTAATTGACATATTTTTTTCATTTGTAAAGAAAAACATATTTTAAATCTTTTTTGTCTTTCTTAACGAAAATTCAGATTTTGGCTTTAAATTTACATGTTGGGCAAAATTTTTCAGCGGCATTTACTAACATACACATTTTTAAAAATCTGAATACACTTAGTATATTTCGATATAGTTTACTGCTGAACTTTCCCTGAAACTGAAATCTTAATAACCTATTTTCTTCCTAAAAAACAATATCTATGCTATTTTGACAACCTTGATGCACTTACACTCAATGGATTTAGTTCAGTGGTAAGAGCGGAGGTATTAATAGTAGTGAAAACGCTATCTTTGCTTTCATCCAACATATTCATGAAGGCTCAGATAGAGTAGAAATTTCAGCAAAAATATATTTAGATTTTAAAAAAGTATTCGATACAAAACCCCATTGTATTTTTTTGTAAATTGCATAACTGTAGTCTGCATGGACTGTCGTTGGATCTAGTTAAATCTTATATGGATAATAAAAAGCAGAAAATCGAAGGAGGCAATTTCCTCTCTCCACCTGTTCCTCAGTCTTCCAAGGTTAGGGTACCTCAGGGCTCTGTCCTAGGTCCTATGCTCTTTCTAACTGATTTCCACTGTGCTTTGGCAATCCCGTGTCCCAACACACAATTTGCTGATGATACGGCAATTTCATCCTCTGAGAGAAATGACGAAGAGTTGATTGCAAAACAGGATACTGCTCTTTCTAATGTTCTTGATTCGTGTTCATCATATTTTAGTGTTTTGAATTTATGTAAAACTAATTTAATAATTTAAGGCAGAAAGTCAAATGTTTGCCCTCCCATTGTTTTAGTTACTTCTACAAAATATCTATAAGGTTATCTTTTAAAACACACGCTTTACGATGCATTCATTTTGCTGTGAATCAGTCTAATATTAATTATTGTTCTCTCCTATGCTTATATACATTTCAAAGACATATTATACCAATACAGATTTAAAAAAATAAAGTCCTAAGAATCATGACACTTTTTATATTTGTATATTAGTATATTTGCACTTCCATATAAATCTTCTACAGTATCTTTATATACTTAACTTGATATACTTTCAGTTTCTCAAAAATTTACTTTTGGAGCAGTTCTTTTCAAATTTCATTATGACATTAAGAAATTGCCGCCATATCAACTCAATTAAATTTTGTTCTCCCAATCACAAGATTTACATAATTATAAAAGGCGACAAAAGAAGAGTATCTACATTGACAAGTATATTACTGACAGATATAAATTTGCTCTCTTTGTGTCGATAGCCTGGTGCTGGGATAATCACAAGGATCTTATTGACAAATTTACTTCAATCATATTAAGAAAAAGGAATCTTAAATTTCATTTAGGTAAGAATTATCTGTAATTTGGCGTCTATTTAATAGGATAAAATTATTTGTACGGTTTTTTTCTCAGTTTGAATGTGGGTCTCTTGGTTATCTTCTAGTATTAATTTATATTTAATAATATGGAAATTTTTGAAATTTATTTATGAATCCTGGGCTAACTGCTACTTTCATAATACTGTAGTGTTATTGTATATTTGCCGTCGTGTTTATCTTTGCACTGTAGCGTTATTTGTTATTTTATCTTGGTCTAGGCCTAGTTTTTATTTTAGCTTGTCTCCCAATGGGCCTATGTTAAATATATACATGTATATGTGAATAATAAAATGATTGAACTTCGAACTTTAACTTGAACTAACCCTGAAAGTCCCAACTTAATATCCTCTGCCGTTCTTGAAATATTGCCGAGACGTCTCAATGAGAACAAATATAAACATAGTACCTTTTGATTTCGTTCTGAAAAAGCATAAACTTTACCTAAAAATTTCTACTTTATATCCTATCCTAGTCCTGAAAAATCCCCCTTGATATCTAGACAACCTATATGCACCTAAATTATTTTTATTTAGTTCAATAATAGAAGTAATAGTTGTAGAAATATTTGCAAAAGTTGTGGTAATATTGGTAGCCCAGGAAGTTTCAGCTTAATACCCTAAGGCGATACTGGTATATTGCTAAAACATCCATTTAATAGCCCATGAGTGAGTTTTGATTCAGTTCAACATCTCCACACCATTCCCTGAAAATGTCACTAATATCATTAGCATTAGCAATAGTAGTAGTCATAGTAAAAGACGTAACAGTAGGACTATTGGAAGTATAATTACTGATAGCAGTAGCAGTAATAGTATTTACATTGTACTTTTACATTGTATTTACATTGTTCCTTCCTCATGCCCTGATAGTTTCAACTTAATATTTTAATCTTTTTCTGAGATGTTGCAGATAAACTCTTTTGAAAGCCTGCATGTGCCTAGTGTGTTTTGGTTTAACATAGCCTCCCCAATAGCAGTCCCTGAAAATTCCACATTACCACTATTAGCCTTAGTAATAGTAGTACAAGCAGCAGTAGTATTACTACTACTGCTTGTGATAGTGGTATGCATATAGTCCATTTTCATTAGTTCAAACTATACCTAAACATGGCCTGAAAGTGTCAACTTAAAACTCTAAGCCGTTCTTCATATACTGCTAATGTTCCGTTTTGCCAGCTAACATACACATAGCGTGTTTCAGTCTAATTGAACATAAGCCTCAACATTTTACTAAAATCCCTCATTAATACCTTTAGCCTCGGTATTAATATTAATGGTAGCAGTAGTAGGCATATAGTACCTTAGGGTTGGTTGAACATTCCCCAACACACACATTGACATTTTCAACTTAATGCTCTAGACTATTTCTGAGATATATCTGTTACATTCATTAAATATTCTGCAACGACATACTGTATTTTGATTCAGTTCAAAATCCTTCCAAACCTTCCCTGAAAGTTTTACAGTAAAACCGCTAGCTGTAGAAATACTTCTACTACTACTGCTACTAGTAGTAGTTGTAGTAGTAGCAGCTCTAAGAGTAATAGTAGCGGTACAGCTGTAATAGTAGCAGTAGATTATGAACATAAGGTCTTTTGGTTAGTTCACGATCCCCCTTAACATGATATGTAAGTTTAAACTTAATTCCCTAAACTATTCCTGTGATATTACGGACACACCCTTTTGACAAACTCCACGCAAAATGTGTTTTGACATAGTTAATCATCGCCCTCAGCATTACCTGATAGTTTCATCTTAATAAGCTTAGCCTCAGTAGTAGTAGTCGTAGTAAAAGTAGCAATAGTAGCAATGGCAGCAGTGAGTATAGACTGCCTTTTTCTTAATTCAACATCTCTTTTAGCCCACTCTGAAAGTTACGGTTTAATACTCAAAACTATTCCTAAAATATTGCTCATATATCCTATTTAACAGCCTGAATGCACATAATGTGTTTTATTTCGTTCAATATTCCATAAAAAATTTCTTGAAAGTCTCACCTAAATACCCTTAGCCTTGGTAAAGGTCGCAGTCATAAGAGTAGGAATAGTAGTAATATTGGTGACATGAAAATAGTGCTATTTGTTGTTGAACATCCCTCTAAGCACGTACTTTTATATTGACGAAGACCACACTGCCTTTCCATATCAAACAAATACAACTTAAAAACAATAGGGAAATTTTTTCAAGACAGTGCAATTTATACTAGTGAATATTTCGGCCCTATGTCCAAGGGCCGTCTTCAGCACAACATTAAACAAAAAAATATATATATAAAAACAAACTTACATTAAAATACGAAGTTTAAAAAACCGCTTTTAAAAACCTTTAAAATAGCCCTAGTATCCTTACTTCAACGAAGTTCAACCAGGACTGATAAATAAAATGACGAG
>JAQQPU010016796.1:5824-19461 GCA_029168905.1 Artemia sp. Kazakhstan ARC1039 | reverse complement strand
CATCAGAGCCATAATTTTGCGACAGGTAAGTATGATTAATCGTGTGAATAATTTTCTTCCCCCTGATATCCTTGTCACCCTTTATTACTCTTTTATTTACCCATATATCTCATACTGCGGATCTGTTTGGGGCAACACTTATACTTCAGTTACCAATAAATTAAAAACTGCCCAAAACCGTGCCATCAAAGCAGTTTTTCGGCTGCCCCGACTATATTCCACCCAGGACTTGTTCACCGATTTTGGTATTATTCCTTTTGAACAAATTATTAAAAAATTAAATTTATCCCTTGCATACTCCGCTTACCATAAAAAGCTTCCTCCCCAATTATTATCTTATTTTAATTGCAATAATTCTGAAGGCCTATGTCTCCGTTCATCCAACCGTTCCTTTATTGTCCCCAAGTGTGTCTCTAGCTCCGCCCAGCGATTCCCCATTTATAAATCTATACTTCAATGGAATATGATACCCTCCAGTATCGAGCTATCCACAAGTTTTCGTACGCTGTATAACAATGTTACTAAACTTTAATATTATAAATCTCTAAATTTTTAATCAATTTGCTTTAATTTATCCGTGTTTTCTCTTTTTTCTGTTTTTTCTTTATTTTTTTTCTCTTGTTCATTATCAATTTTTTGTTGTTATGGTCCCCAACAAGTTCGCTTCCAGGATCCATATTATTATTGGTGTTATGTTTCATCTTGTTTTTATTTCAATAAATTGAATTGAATTGAAATTTATACTTTTTTTCAAAGATTCTTTTTCTCTTTTTAAATTCTTATAAGTTTTTATTAAAAGCACCAATTACGATTTATGTAACGATGTGATTAAGGATTCTCAGATGCTTTCTTGTATTATACTAACATAAAAATAAACTAAAAGTAAAACATTTGTTAAATAATTTCTTCTCTTCTAAAAATCCAGCACAAAATCTTATACATTCACTGGATTTTTGGTTAGCTAATTTTGTCAGATTATCCAACCAATTATCCTAGTCTGAATGAACAATCCAACGAAAATCCATCAACTTATCCAAGATAAAACAAGAACGCGGAGCTTTTGGACACGGCCCTGAAAATTGGGACTGTTATTAATATGACTAAAAAAAAAGACTTTTCCCAATACAGACCAAGATTTGCGTAGCGCAGGCACCGATCTCTTGATTCTCTGCCCTCAGTAGAGTCTGCAGTATTTTGAAAAGCATTGTCCTCATCAAACAGACAAAAAATTCTGCAGAGAATATGGTGGTTATTAAAACAGTTTTGTAAATTAAATGTCTTGCTAGAACACTATAATTCAGACTCCTAAAACAGCTGATGCATTAAGAGGAATGAACATGTCTTGCTAGAACACTATAATTCAGTGCTAGAACACTATAATTAAGAGGAATATGCTAACTTTTTTTGTTATATAGGTTTGCATCTTTCACCAGAAATTTTCTAGTAATTTTAATTTCAAGAAATTTTAGTCTGGTTGCTTAAGGAATAATTTTTCTCAAGTGATACCATGATTTGTCATATCGTGACAAGCTGTTCCGTTTACAATAATAACGTGGACAATAGCATCCACAGTTCCATTTTGAAATTGAAAAGTTTTATCACCTATCGTTAAAACAGTGACAAGTTTCTCTATGATGAGTTATTTTTCTGAAATTTTAATGGATATAATAGCTAATTGGTTTCAAGCGGACCTCTTATATTTTAATTAGCTATAATGGAACTCGAGTATTTCGTTGGCAGTAATTCACTAAGATGGTGAAATACTACGGTTGTATTTTTGCGATTTTCATCAGTTCTTCATAAATATTTCACGTATTTGACATGTTGCTTACTTCATTGATCGTGTTGATTTATGTTCTTTGCACGTTTGAATTCGTATTGTGAATTTGCCGTTTGTATTGCGATTATGATTTCATAACTTATATGTGTGACTCCAGATCGGAACCATTTGAGATTCTTCGTCAAAATGCTGCATGTTGATTCGTACAATATCTTTTTTTTTATTATTTTACAATACATTATTTTTAATTAACATGGACAACAGGAGCTAACAAAACCCGATATGTTTTTGTTCCTGTCATGTATATTTTGTTGCGATTTTATTGTCTTATTTTGATTTAATCTGAAATGCAAGTTTGATAATGCTTGATTTTGAAAACCATTTCCAAAATAAGACTGTCATATATTATTATGTAGATCTCATACCTCGCTCAGCTTTTAATTGTTTTGTTTTCAGTCTGCTTTTCCACCTAAAAATTATTATTACCCTTGGAGTATTTTCTCCCATCATACCAGTTACAAAATTCACAGGTTAAATTGTTTTTTCCCCTGCTCTTAACATGGAAACAAGTGCTGTCCTTTCCCTTAAAATTGAACCTGCAAGGATTTCAACAAGACAAAATTCTATGCTTCAGTGTCGTAATAGTCTCTTGTAAAAAAAAAAAAAAATGGGGGCACAACTTGAAATTTTCAAAAGTGTCTCATTGTGACCGTATAATGACATTCCAGTATTTCCACGGATATCTCTCGTCATGTTCTTCTCGCATGCTTCAGTGTATGAGTGGAGAATTCTTATGCAGTTTTAATCGAAAGGATATACTGCTATCTTTCAGCCCCTCAGTACGTTCAGATTTTGGTCTCGCATCTGTGGGGTTTGTCAGTAACGGTATTCCTGCTGGCGTTCGGGAATACCATACCCATGACTCCTCTAAAAATCACGTAAATGGTTTCTGTTGAAGAAGAAAATTTGAAAATGAAAATATTTAAACAGAGTACTATTAAAAGGGGTAATTAATGGAGTGTGATTCTTTTGATATATTTTAAGAATTTAGCGTTGATTCTTGATTTTGTTGATGGAAATAGATTTTTTTATGAAGAAGGGTGATATAAAAATTCTTGTCTTCGTGTTAGCACTGGGTGGGTGCACTTCTTATTTGTTTTTAACTTCGCGGAATGATTACAATATAGTGTTAAAATAAATTGGTTTTCCCAGTTAATGGGCCCCTTGTCCCATTGGGATTTTTCGGAATTTAGAATTTTAAAATTTAAAGAATAAAAATATTTGTATAAAGATTGTACACAGCAAAAAAAAGCAAAGAGAAACAAAATAAATAGTTAAAATATTAGTAAATTCTTTAATTTTTTTTTGTTGAATGTGTTAAAAATCGTGAGCTAACTGGCCTGGGGGGAGGGTAGCTTTGTAGCTAGTAGCTTTGGGCTATTATTGAACTTCTTTTTCCAATGAATGGAAAGCCTCAAAGAAGGGTTATGTTCCCTAAGTAAGTCTGTAAAAGGACAATAGGCATAAGAGGGTTTACCTTGCTTCGATGTCTGGTTGTTTTTTTGTGTGTTCTTTTTTTTTCTATAATTAACATCAATTTTCCCTTGACTCAATTAGTATCAAGTTTAATTAATTAATGCTAAAATGTTCTGTAATACTCAGTACATTCGATATCATAGGCAGTGCGATAGTGCTGCCTAAGTAAAGAACGATGTTGACACAATGTATTTTTTTTCCTTTAGACCACGGCACTTCGCATGGAATGATTTGTCGTAGAAACTTCCAAAGTGGTTCATTCGATTGAAAATTGGAGTGGCTAGTTCCCTTCTTAATAGTCGAAAGTGATTGGAAGGCAACTAACACCCCTTCCACGCCCACAATTTCCCCAAACACATCCAAACAAAATTTCGAGATAACCATTTTGTTCAACGTAGTTAAAAGCTCTGGAATTTTTTTAAGGAGGATACTCCCCCAGATCGCTCAGGGTGAGGATTGTAAGTTATACCCTGGGGGTATATAAGTTTCTTATGTAAAGCGTTGTCGTAGAAACTTAAATAAGGGCTCACTCGACTGGAAATTCAAATGGCTAGTGGCCTTTTTAATAGTTGAAAGTGATTGGAGAGCAACTAACCCCCCACTCACGCCCACCATTTCCCCAAACACATCCAATCAAAATTTTGAGATACACATTTTGTTCAAAGTAATTGAAAGATCTGGAAACTATGATTTTGAGGAGAACACTCCCCCCTCCCCCAGAGTCCTCAGGGCAAGGGTTGTAAGTTATGGCCTGTGGGCATATAAGGTTTTTTTTAGAAAGTGTTGTCGTAAAAATTTCAAAAAAGGCTCACTCGATTGGATAATCAAAGGGCTAGTGGTCTTTTTAATATTCGAACGTTACTAGAAGGCAACTAACCCCCTTTCACGCCAAAACACATCCAATCAAAATTTTGAGATAGATTTTTTGTTCAACGTAGTTGAAAGGTCCGAAAATTGCCTCTTTGAGGATGACGCTCCCCCCACAGCCCTCATGGCAGGGTTGTAAGGCATATAAGGTTTTTTATAGAAAGCGTTGTCGTAAAAACTTTGAAAAGAGTTCACTTGATTGGAAATTGAAAGGGCTAGTGCCCTTTTTAATAATTGAAAATAATTGGAGGAAAACTAACCCCTCTCTCACGCCCACCATTTCCCTAAAGACATGCAATAAACATTTTGAGATACCCATTTTTTTCAACATAGTTTAAAGTTCAGGAAATTAGGTCTTTAAGAATGATAACTCCCTCAAAGCTCTCAGGGCAAGGGTTGTAAGTTAGGCCCTGAGGCATATAAGGTTCTTATAGAAAGTGTTGTCGTAGAAACTTCAAAAAAAGCTATTTTGATTTGAAATTGAAAGGGATAGTGTCCTTTTTAATATTCAAAAGTGATTGGAGAATAACTGAATCCCCTGTCACGCCTACCATTTCCCCAAACACATCCAATCAAAATTTTAAGATAGGCATTTTGTTCAATGTAGTTGAAAGTTCTTGAAATTAGGTCTTTGAGGATGACAACCCCCCCCCCCAGAATCTTCAAGGCACTAGTTGTAAGTTATTCCCTGGGAGCATATAAGGTTTTCATTGAACACGTTGTCGTAGAAACTTCAAAAAGGGCTCATTCAATTAAAAGTTGAAAGCTGAATTGAAAGTCGAAACTGACTGGACAGCAACTAACCTCCCCTCTCAAACCCACCAATTCTCCAAACACATCTAATTTCTTGATAGCCATTTTGCAACGTAGTTGACGTTTTTGGATATTATGTCTTTCAGGATGATAAACTCCCTATGCCGTTCAGGGCAAGTTTTGTAAGTTATGCCCTGGGAGCATATGAGATTTTATAGAAAGAGTTGTCATAGAAACTTTGAAAAGGGCTCATTCAATTGGAAATTGAAAGGGCTAGTGCCCTTTTTAATAGTCAGAAGTAATTGGTGAACAACTAGCTCCCCTGTCACGCCTACCATTTGCCCAAATACGTCCAATCAAAATTTTAAGATAGGCATTTTTTTCAACGTAGTAGAAAGTTCTTGAAATTAGGTGTTTGAGGATTACAACCCCCCCTCAAAAAAAATCCTCAATGCAATGGTTGTAAGTTATTCCCTGGGGGTATATAAGGTTTTCATAGAACACGTTGTCGTAGAAACTTCAAAAAGGGCTCATTCAATTGAAAGTTGAAAGTTGAATTGAAAGTCGAAACTGACTGGAGAGCAAGCAACTAACCCCGCTCTGAAACCCACCATTTCCCGAAACACATCCAATTTTGAGATAGCCATTTTTCAACGTAGTTGACATTTTTGGATATTATATCTTTCAGGCTTATAAACTCCCTATGCCCTTCAGGGCAAGTTTTGTAAGTTAAGCCCTGGGAGCATATGAGATTTTATAGAGAGAGTTGTCATAGAAACTTCGAAAAGGGCTCATTCAATTGGACATTGAAAGCGCTAGTGCCCTCTTTAATAGTCAAAAGTGATTGGAGGAAAACTAACACCCCTCCCACACCCACCATTTCCCCAAATACATATAATAAAATTTGGTATTGCCAATTTGTTCAGCGTAGTTGAAAATTCCAGAAATTATGTCTTTGAGGATGACAATTTCCCCCACAGCCCACTATACAAGGTTCGTAAGTTATGCCCTGGAGGGTGTATAAGATTTTTATAGAAAGCGTTGTCGTAGAAACTTCAAAAAGGGCTCATTCGATTGGAAATTGAAAGTGCGAGTGCCCTTTTTAATAGTCGAAAGTAATTGGATGGAACTAACCCCCCCCCCCTCTCAAGCCCACCATTTCCTCAAACACATCAAATCAGAATTTTGAGAAACACATTAATTCAACGTAGTTGAAAGATCTGAAAATTGTGATTCTGAGGAGTACACTCCCTTCCCCAGAGCTTCAGGGCAAGGGTTGTAAGTTATGGCCTGGGAGAATATAAGGTTTTTATAGAAATTGTTTTCGTAGAAACTTCAAAAATGGCTCAATCGATTGGATAATCAAAGGGCTAGTGGCCTTTTTAATATTCGAAAGTTATTGCAAGGCAACTAACCCCCCACTCACACCCACCATTTCCCTTAACACATCCCTTCAAAATTTTGAGATAGACATTTTGTTGAACGTAGTTGAAAAGTCCAAAAATTGGGTCTTTAAGGATAACAATCCCCCACAGCCCTCAAGGCAGGTGTTGTGAGGCATATAAGTTTTTATAGAAAGCGTTATCGTAAAAACTTTAAAAAGGGCTCACTCGATTGGAAATTGGAATTACTTTGCATCGAAAAGGTTCATTTTAAATTCTTGTTTATAGAAATGAGAACGAACCTCTTGTTTCAATTCTATGTTTATAGTCCAAAGTGGTAATGTTTAATCTCAGAATTTTTTTGTACCCGGTAAATGATGATTTATTCTAAATACAATCGCCATTGTTGGTCCAACATAGATGTTATCACTAATTTTTGAAGCGAATCATTCCATCAGAGGGATTTCTAGACTTTAATAAAAAGAAATTTTTCTAAGATTCAGGAAAAAACTGTGCCAACAATTTCTATCAAGCAAACGTATTATTGGGCATCATCAAATACCTCATTGTGCATGCGTGCGCCACTTGATCGACAACAAAAAGTAGCGTAGTTAGTTAAATTTATAGGTGGGTTTGCTGCAGCAGATACAGAGAAACTGATCAATTAAAAAAAAAAAAACAGTTAATGATCCTGGATAGTTTAAAAAAAAGGTTCATGCTAACAGAATTGGTTGCCACTGCAGACTATTTACAAATAAAGTGTAATAGAATATATGTATTTAATCGAGGAAGTATAGACAACTTATAGAATGTCATAGAATTTGTGGATTTCACCATGCAAGACAGAAAAATTATAAAATATTTTTCAACTTGCTCAAGATAGTGAAATTTTGCATGGCCAGATTTGCTAGAAAATCTTTCAAAAATGAGAAAAAAAGCACAAGCAATAACTTCTTTGACTTGTTGGAAAAACCTATAATGCCCTATTGACATCATATACAAAAATTATGTAATAATGAAGTTTTGATTGAAGTTTTCGAAGTGTTTTCTTTTTATGAATTGGCAACAAAAGGTGGGCCTCTGATAAGACAAGTTAAATTTTAAATTATGAAATTAATATCACTGAAAATACTTTAAAGAAGTATATCCTAAGCAATAAATAGGGAACTGTAAGATATGTCTCTACAGAGGAGCCCCCCAAGCAACAAGATCTCTAAGCAACAACAAGGTGATCAAAGAGGTAATTCTAAGTCACAAAGATGTATGTATGAGAGGTAGGTCTATCATGCAAAACTAAATAAGGTGACAAAATGAGTTAGATTTTATATTTAAAAAAAAAAAAACAAATTTAAAGCATCTTCAAGGATAAGACTAAATAGGAAACTAACTTGAAAGTATTCCTGGAAGTGGTGTTTATAGAATTGCTCACTCGATTGAAAACTGTTCAATTGCTCATTTAAATTTTCGTTCATTCTATAAAGTCTAATCTGTAATGCAATACGAGGTAATTTTAAGAGAAGACTTAATTCTAAATTGCAAATTGCTCTCATTGGAGGCTCTTTAAAGGAAAATTCAATTATCACACTTATTTTTAAGTTTGTTCACTGGCTCCTTGTACGAGTTTAAGCGCTTGCGGGGAAGTATCTTTCATACCATACATTCCCCCCCCCCAGATCAGGCACTAAGAGGTTTCACAATCCAGTATTTCATCTTATTATTTTTCTGTCAGTTTTTAAGGATTGCTTGTGATAGTACAAACGCAGAAGTTTAGGCACACCCATATAATATTGTTTAATGCCACCATATATTATGGTTAATAATGTGTAAAAAAGCATGTGTAAAAAGTTTTTTTTTACATTCGAACGTAAACAGGGCAATTTTAGCCATTTAAAAAGATCTACTGTGCGAATACCTTTACTAGTCTTTGGAGAGAGATTTTGAGGAGATGGCAGCAGCAGGGTTAATTGGGGAATTTTAATTTGTAAATGCTGATTTTAGTTGTTTATTATTATAATTATTTTTGTTTGGAAGGGCTTAGTGATGGTATAAAGCTAGTTTATTAAGTAAATATAGTTGATGATTTTGGTAAAGTATATGATAGTAGGTTTGAGATAGGGAAATAGGTTGATATTCTCGTAAAGGAAAGTGTTGTTCCCTTTTCGAGAACTGAAGTTGTTTTGTAGTTTTTGTTGATACTGGTTGGAATCAACTATTTTAACTGAATCAAAAGAGAGACCAAACCTTACTCTCCATCACACTTAATTGGTAAATTTATGTTCATTTTAAGTTGGAGTTCCTTATTCATGTTATTCTATTTTCGTTCCGTGGCGTATCTAGAGGGCACAAAGGCAAACAAGTTCCCAGAATCAGTATCTACTGGGGAGTAATGCAGATAAACATATTTTGATTTTTTTAGTCATTGGAGCGGTTGAATGTAGAAAAGTCGACAGCATTTCTTCTTGCTGGAGTCCATCAAGTTATTTTACAATAATTATTTCTTGGTAACTGGCCCGTGCACTAGACATTTAAAATAAATATTTCACTAGTAATATAAAACAATAATCTTTCACTGGTTTCCTTAGATCAGTAAACTTCAGCGATTTGCAGTTCTGTCTCATAGGCAAAAGATAGGCTTAGGTGATTTCCCTTACTACTATAAAAAAAAATGTTTTCTTACCAAAGGAAAGAGTAAAGCTGAAAGTCAAAACGACAGAAAGCTACTGCTTTGCAACTTGTATAAGACACATAAGATACACATATATAAGATATACAGCCTATATAAGACACAAAACTAGCTGAAATAAATTGACTCATAGCAGTTCCCTTTTTGTAGAATTCTAAAAACTTTTGTTTTCTTATTGTTTGACCGTCCTTCGCTAGGTTTGACCTTAGGCGGTTGCCAATGACCGGCTCGGGCCTTTACTTCTTGGAAATACATATCAACTCAAATCATGCTGAGTATAGCCAGCAGTGATGGCCTCTGTTTCTTACCAATAAAGGCTCCTATGCCTCATATATATCTATGATTCCTGCCATAGTGTTTTCGCAGGGTTTTTAGCAGGTCTTTAATATGTACTATGGTATTCTGTACTATACAGGCAATGTGTATACTTGAATTCTTTGGAGTTAGTTGTTGTGGTGGAAAATTATGTTCAGAACTTTATACTTGAATATCATGCACATTTTTTCTGCTTTGGTATTATCATATAGTTTCCCAGGAAGTTGTCGTTTTAAAAATTGCACTACTCACGGAGAAAAATGTTTGACCTAGAACCTCAATAGTTTTGTTATTTTCTATTAGAAATTTAAGAGATAAATAGCTTGTTGCATCAAAATATATCATAGCCTAATGTGATAATGCCCAAAATGCCTTCAGTGAGTCTTGTAAAGAACATTAGATCTAAAAAAAAAACTAATGCTGAGTGCCTCTACTCCAGCGACACGCCTCTGTAGTTTAATGGTTAAAAGCACCTCAAATGTGATAATTTTTAGATTTCAAATAACAATGAAAGACTCTTTTGGTGGAAAGAATGACAATCTTGACTAAAAATGTTTGGTGTCTTTACCAGTACTGTTTATAATATTGGTAAATTCAGATTTCCTTTTCATCTGAGATAAAGAGCATGTTAATTATGTAAATGCAGGATTCAGGATAAGGTTAGTGTTGATATTCTAGCTTTGAGATGACAATCTGTAGGCAAGCAAGAGTAAATTGCCATAGAAGATAGTACACGCTTCAGTTTTCATTGACTTAATTTTTACATTCAATGTCTTATATGTCTGCCTTCTCCCTAATGTATCTTAGTTTATTTGGTTGATCCACACGACGACATCATTCAACAAGGTTGAAAGAGATAAGCATTATAAAATACGATCCATTTGTGCTCGGGTTGAGTGCCCATGAGCAATCAGATCTAAGCTATTTTGATCTAGACTATAGCCTATAAACACTATGTTAACAAGGTATAAGCGTGCACTCTCCTCGTCCACAAACCTGAAACCACGATATAATATGCTAATGCGTTAAAGTCAATTTCAAGGAAGAGTATTGAAAGCAGTTATATTAACGCATTTCTTTGAAAATTTCTATTGCGACTAAATGATGTGCACACCTCTTGGATTTTCAGAGACAGGCATGTACACATTGTTTTATTTTGAAAGCAGGAGTGAGGGGCCAACTCAAAAAAAAACGAAAATTGGTGAATTGTACGGAAAAGTGGCGACATTATACAAAAATATTTGAAGCTGCTGGTAGGGCAAAAGGTCATGAGACCTTATCTGCGTGTGAAGGGAGGTACATTCTCTTCAATGTGGTTGTATGAAGTACCAACATGAAGCCTAAGCACATGAAAATCTTTGTTTTTCCTAATCCTAGACGACAATACTATTTTTAGTGGGTTCATGTTATATCTCACAATTCTTCGAAAAACTTGGGCAATAGAAAGTTGTATCCTTTCTAACAATTTCAAAAAGCAAACTGGCAAAATATAACTAGGTTATTTCCTATTTAGTTAATATTTTCTTTTCTCAAGCTATCAATGATTTTGTTTTTGACTTGATGGTAATCCAATAAAACGGATCTTTCTTTCTTTGTTTAGTTTTTATCATGATTTTTAAAGATTTAAATCAAACCACGGATGTTATGCATAGTCTTAGACAGTTTCAGAGGGTTTATAGTTTGTTCATTTACTGCAAATATTGGTTTAAATGAAAAAGATAAAAGAGTAGTGGTTTCAAGAAGAAGGATCAAAGATGCGCGTGTATTTGTTTTTTTTAGTTATTTTTTTCCAGGGTTTATAGTAGTGAGCCAGTGATTCTAGAAAATTTGTAGTCGCTCATTCAAGAGAAAATTCCATTTTAGCCTAAAATGGATACAGTTGATATCGATTTAAAATTCCGAGATAGCAAAATGGTTAAAATTTATTTTAAACAATATATTGAGTTTCGCGCTTTCAGAGGCAGTAATGCCACTGTGTGGCGTATTTGTTCCTAGGAAGTTACGCAGTCTATACAAAATGAGTTTTTAATATGGACACTTATTTTAAAGCTTCATTTAACCAAGTTGATTGATTTGATGATTAATATGATTATGTACAGAGATAATCATAGAGATAATTTTGCATCGGCATGTATAAGGAAAGACCGGTGGGTCCCTGTGTAGGTGGGGGGGGGGGTTGCCTGATGCTAAATATAGAAAAGAGTTTGTAAAAGTGTTGAGAGGGATTGCAAAATAAAACTCCTTTCTTGTTACAGAAATATGTTTTCCTTGTAGATTCCACTCATCTACTTACCGACACATAAGATGTAGGGGTGGAGAGGCATCTTGAGCTTCATTATGGCTGCGTGGAAGCGTTATGTGGCAGCGAACTTTAAATAAGAAATTACTCATAATTAGAGTAACCAGAGCTTTAAATAAGAAATTTGATAGCAGTATACAAGTAAAAGGAATCGACTTTGTAATGGTTATTCCAAAGATATAAAATACATTAAGTTCAATGTTGCCCGACTAAAGTTAGGTGCCTGACAAAATTTTCCCTTTTACAGAAGGAAAGCGAGACTACTGAAACTGTGCTCTTTTATTCGTGAATTTGGCTTAGTTAAAAATTCATCCTCGCAGATCTTACAGCTATTAATCTTGTTACTACATTTTACTACTTATTACTATTTGTTACTACTTAACTAAATGACGATGATATTGAGATACAGTGTTTAGGGATGATGGAATTAATACCGAAAAAAGGTAGCCCTGAAGACCTCAACAACAAGAGGCCAGTTAATATCACAGATTGCGATTACAAAATTATGTCTAAAGTATTAGCAAACTGTCTAAAAGAGGTGCTACCATTCATACTAAGTGTAAACCAAAGAGGAAGACTAGAAAACCGTAAAACAGCACATCTATTGGCTAATGTAAGAGACGTAATAATACAAGCAGGAAGTCGAAAGGAAAAAAAGAAAATAAAGTAAAGGATAACGAGTTATGATATTAAAAAGGCCTTTGATAAAATAAGAAAAAAATACTAGTATGGATCATGAATTACTACGGTTTCCACGAGACATTCATAAAATGGATCAATAGGATAATTGAAAAAAACAGAACAGGTAATTTGTGTGAATAGCGATGCTACAGGAGAATTTGAAGCAGAAACTGGAGTGCGCCAAGGATGCCCGCTGAGCCTTTTACTTTTTGAAATATATTTTGACCCGTTACTTAAATATTTAGAAAAGGAGATAAATGGCATTATAATAGAAAATGTGGCAATGAAGTTGAACAGTTTTGTAGATGATCTGACAACGTACACAGAAACTGAAGATGATTTCATAGTGGCAGTTCAGTGCATAGTTGAATATTGTGACATCTTCAAGCTACAGCTCAAATGAAATAAGTGTGAAATGCTATCACTGGGAGATGAAGTAGACGAAGTTTATGAGGGGATCCCGAGAAAGGAAAAAATTAAAATATCGGGTGTGTTTTTTCAAAGAAGTTGGAGCCGAATGGAAAGTAAAAATTGGATAAATACAATATCGAAATTAAAAATGTCATTAGAAAAGGCTATGGAAGAGGTCTGACGGTTCACCGGAGAGCCCAGTATATGAAGCTTATGCTTGCCCAGTTTTATGATATCTGTCCTTTGTTTCACAGCCCAAAAAGACACATCTAAAACAAATTGTGAGTGCAATTTACCAGTACATATGGAATGAAAAATTTCCACCTAAATTGAAAACAGACAATATGTTCATACATAGAAATCCTGGAGGTCTTCAGGTTATACATGTGGAATGTAAAATGAAAGAACTTTTTATTAGGACAATGTTGGAACAAGTGCTGAGGAAAAAAGAATCATCAAGGGCTTGGTGTGAAAAATGGAAAACAAAAGAAAAGAAATATCCTCCAAAGTTTAATCAAGCATTCGAAGAAATTTATGAAATAGAAAAATTAGGAATGTCGCTTGAGATAAGTGGGAAAATTGACAAAATAAAACTTAAGGACTATTATGAAAAAAAGAAGCAGCTTCCTCCACTAAAAATAATTGAAAATGGTAGTTATAGTGAAGAAGAGGTGGAAAAAAGTTTCATACTACTAGAAAGTTACCTGTTGCCGCCAAAAGTTAAAGAACATATGTTTTTCTTTATGCATAATTTGTTACCCACAGAAGAATTGAAAGTAAAGATGAATATGAGTGGTAGTAATGGATATTGTAAGCTATGCGAGAAAAAAATAGAAAAGCAATATCACGTAATGTTAGAATGTGAAAAACAAGAAACAAATGTAGCAGGACTGAGGAATTTATTGGCAAGTGTTACAGGTAAAAAAGATG
>JAQQPU010016795.1:0-16965 GCA_029168905.1 Artemia sp. Kazakhstan ARC1039 | reverse complement strand
AAAAAAATAATTAACTTATTGGCACCCCTGCTTTCAAAAAAAAATCAAGGTATTATCATTTAAATATGATAGCTCACTACCCACCCCCCTCTGGATACCACCTTGATAGGATGCCATCTCTGCTTTAAATTAAAAAAATTAACTTTTTGGGATCCCTGCTTTAAAAAAAAATCGAGATATTATCATTTAAATGTAATACCTCCCCCCCTCCCCCCCTCTGGATACCACCTTGATAGGATACCGTCTCAGCTTTCATTACAAAAATAATTTACTTAATAATTAACTAGGTCACTATATGGTTCAAACAAACACGCAAATTAACGTTAAACAGCTTAGTGTTCCTTGAAAAAAAATTGAGGGTATGAGTAAAGGGGTACAAAGACAACAACAAAAATGTCAAAATTATTCAGATATACCTAAAATTATTGGAAAACTGAGTCATAGATTCGCCGTGGCATTCAATAAGATCCAAAGAATCTAATTAAAAGGGAGCACACACAAAAGCCAAATTAGGCCAGTAGCCTATGAGAAATCGCAAAATACCCAAGATAATGAACAAGTCCTAATGGGGGGCCCTGGGTCTATCAAAGTATTTCAATGGTTTCCCAGGGAATTTGATATCATTTTCTTCTGTCTCCACTTTAAATGAAAAAAATAATTATCTTTGTGGCATCCCTGATTTAAAAAAAAATGAGGTATTATCATTTTAAAATGATAGCCCCCTATCCCCCCCCTATAGGCAATAATTTACAATTTATTTATGAATCATATTTTTGGGCTAACTTCCGGTTCGATCTTTAATTCCCTAACCTTGTACATAGCTTAGTCTATAGCTAATTTTGTCTCAATAGAAGGGTTTTTTTTTGGGGGGGGGGGGTAAAAAATGTTCAGAAAGAAGATTGTATTTTCTATCAGGCGCTCTACAATTGAGTATTAAACATTAAGAAAATCTTATCTAAAAACAGCAAAAAAAAAATCTGCAAAATTACAATTCAGCTGTAGAAACAATCTGTCGGCTGTCAATTTCAAAATCCAACTGAAGGCTGAAGCTATATAGTAGTGAATGCGTTCTATAATTCTATTCAACTTGAAAATAAAATTCTTGACTATGAATGTTGTAAGAAATAGCGATTAGGAAACTGTATTCGAAATGATTTTAACTCATTTCATAAAGACGATACTTTTTTTGTCAACATATTAAGAACTGTGTATATTGCAATATTTGCAATTGCATATTACATCTGTCTTGTTTTTATGCAAAGTAACAAAAGAGATGAAAATTAATAAAGAAGAGAGTAGTGATCAATTATGGGATGCAAAGTAATATTTCGCAGGGAAAGTCACTGGTGATAAATCGCTAGGGGTGACACCGTGATTGCGTGATTTTCGGGGATTTGGGGAACCAATTTTTTTTCGGGGAAATACCCGAAAATTCGGGGATAGTGCAAGCCCTGCTTGATTTCTAATCAGGAAAATCGAAATACTAAAGCAAACGAGAAGGAAAAGCTCCGACTTTGCGGTTGACGCAATAAAGAATTGCCGCAAAATTAATTTAAAGTCGACCAAACGCCACCGCCTCTGCCGGCGGCGGCGCACCTGCGGCGCGCCGGTGGCGTTATGACACTTCGGCGGCGTTCGACCGGGCCTCTCGTCGGCGGCGTTCGGTCGATTTGCCGGTGGCGTTCGGTCGATCCGCCGGCGCTGCGCCGGGTTCTAGTTGGCATGATACCATTCCACTGTCAAGACCGTTGAGACTAAGAAAACAGAGATGTAGACAGGATGAAACAGTTTGTTAAAGGAGCGATCTAGCTCAATAGTAACCGAAACTCTAAAAAACAGAACTTTGATACCATTAGATACATCAAAAGAATCAAATTTTTATGCTGATTTTAAATATATAAGTATCAATTTTAGGCTTAACCTTCAAAATTGACGAGCCTGAAAAAATTCGCCTTATTTTCGAAAAAAGGGGGATAAATTCCCTAAAATTCATAGAATCTTAACGAAAATAACGCTATCCGATTGAGTGCATCAGAGAACCCTACTGTAGAGGTTCAAGCTCATATCTTAAAAAATGTGCGACCCAGTGGTCCTAGAATGTTGCGAGAGTGCTCATTCGAACGAAAATTAAAAGTTCTAGTGCATTTTTAAGTGACTGAAAAAATTGGAGGGAAGCTAGGCCCCCTCCCACTCTCATTTTTCCCCAAAGTTACCGGATCCAAATTATTAGATAGCCATTGTGTTCAGAATAGTCAAAAAATCTAATAACTATGTCTTTGAGGACCACTTAATCCCCTGCAGTCCCCGGGGAAAGAGCTGCAAGTTATGAACTGGTACAGTTACATTATGCGGGCATTGCTATATAAAAACCAGTCACGAAACCCGTAAAACAGGCTATTTGCAAGAGACCGCTATAGATAAATGACTGCAAAGCCGTGGTTTCTCAATGAATTACAATATTTAAACGATTGTGTTTTGGGGTCTAAGGGGGGGGGGATGTGCTTAGGTTAGGCTACGTTACGTATTTAATATATGGTATGCTTTACCCCCCCCCCCGCTCCCCCTAATGCGCAAATATATAGCCCATATTTGTTTATAAACTATTATATATTCATCCTATTTATTTTATTTCATTAGCATTAATCAAACTTGATTTCTTTAGCAGTGCCCACATAATGCACTAGTACCATAAATTCTTTTGACTTATGTAATGTTGTTAAAATTCTTTTTTTAAGTTTTAGTATATAATGACTTGGGTCTTTTATTTACCTCTCGTTACTGTGAATAATTTGGAAACTATTTTGATTTCTGCAAATCACAATACTAGTTGACCAAGAAAACCTGCTTACCCACTGCCTATCCAGATCATTGCTTGAAAATCATCGCACAGGCCGGGTTTTTATTTTCAATATTGAACATTCAATATATGTACCTTTTTTGCCCCTTTAACCCCAAAAATCTAAGGTTTAAATATTTTTCACAGAGTGAGCAATACCTCAATAGACAGCAGAAACCTGTTTATTAATAAAATCTTAGAGATTCTATATGCGGTTCTTCTCGCATGTTGCCCGGCTACTAAACAAGTACCAAAAATATATATACCAACGAATTTTGTTTCTGCAAAAATTAAAGCAAGTATAAAAACGACGAAACTTGTCGACTGAAAACTACTAGGTCAGCATCACTCTTCAGAAGTAACAAATACAGACATGATTAAGAATATTGACTTGAAACTGTTAAAACTAAGTCAAATGTAATCCACGACAAAGCAATTGCCATCGTTGTTAATAAATTCATGCCACACTAGTATTAACTTCAACTCAAGTCATTATTGTGTCTTAAGGCGAATGTTGGAAGATAGACTTATGTAATGTATCTGAAACGATTTAGATTTAAAAATGGTGGACAAACAAATTGAATGCTCATGTATGACTTCTGCTGTTCTTCAATATGTTCCTAAAACAGTTCGAAATATTTAGGACTTTTTCTATTTCTGTTTTGATCTTAATTATAGCTTGGTTATAACTTGAAAGAAGTCCATGGTTTAAAAAAAAAATAGGTTAAAAAGGGGGAACATTTTCGGAACTATGTTCTTTCATTTGGAAATTGAACTTGCATTTCAAATCCATCCTAGAAAATCTTCTGACGTTCACTTTTCAAAATATACTTGACCGCTTTAGTTCATCGTTTTGTTGTTATATGAAAGAAATTAAGTGCCAGATCTATTGTGTTTAATCCTTATGAATTTTTACGCTCTCAATTTACGATGACTTCATGAATTTCACAACCCCAACTGTTCACCAACGAAGTCCCAGAGTGATTTTATTTGGTGATCATTTCTCCTTACAGTTGTCAATCCCCCAATTTTTATAAGAAGTGTTACAAAACGGAATAAAAACCCGTGAAAAAACAGTTGCAAAACTGTTGTCGATCGCAACAATATATCTTCTAGCCAACAGAACTTCGCAGGAAGAAATTGTCGATCAATAAAATCACAAGAATTTATCACAAGAATAAATAACAAGAAATCACAAGAATCACAAATCACATTCGCGGAAATGTTTATAAGGACCGTCACAAAACAGGTTAAAAAAAACAACATTAAAACCGGCTACGAAACTGTTGTTGATCGCAAGAAAGTAACTTTTGGTAAACTGTATCTCGCAGGGAAAAAGTGTCAAGTGACAAGAAAGCTTTCGACAGCAACGCTCTTGGCAGCCAAAGCTGGCCTATCTAACATTAGAAGTTTTACGGTAGCTCTATTAGGTCTGTTGTCGGCATAAAATGTTCAAGGAAGAGCCAGTACGCGCTCTCCTATACCAAGATTAAAAAATCATTATCACTCGAAAATTGTTGAAAGATTTAGTCCCAATGTTTAGTTTGGGTTAGGAAGAAAACAGGGATACACATTCTCGATTGAGACCTTCTCGCCCAGAGAAGAGCCAGAAATTGAAATTCGGCAAAATCAGACCAATACTTTCTCTGTCTGCTTCATTCACAAGCTGCTTTATTTTTACATTAATTTTTATTTGGAATAATATAATTTCTAAGACATTTTTTCCCTCCTCTAAGTAGTAGTCTTTTTTGGACGAGTTTGACATGTTACCTTCTTTTGGTCACTTTTAAAAAGCATATACGACATTTAATTCACACAAAGTTATATATACTAATTTGTATTAAGCTTACATGTTTCTCTTCCGTGGAAATAAAGACTCTAGGTGACATTAACACAGATTTTGACGATCTAAAAACTAGGCAACTGAGATAAAGCCTTTCCCTAAAAAATGAGATGTATCCCAATATAAATAAAAGGGCTAAAAAAACATTAAAAAGCAACAGATCTGTTATTTTTTAAAGTATACAAATAAAAAAAAATACTTACTAGAATCATTGTACTAGCAACAGCAAAGTTATAGTAAAATTCAATAGAATATTCATAAGATTATGCCCAGCCGTGAGAACATTTAATCCAAATAGTTGTGCTTTACACCTGGTAGAAAAACACATCAATTAGACAGCCAGGAAACTGGATTCTCGCAGTAGAAAGTCTCCTGGTAAATATCACAGAAAAGTATCAAGAATAGTCTTAGAGATATTTCCCTAGTATTATTTACTCCTTAGCGCCATCTAAGAATTTTTTTCCAAAAACCAAAAATTCAATATCATAAATAATTTCAAAATATCACGGTCAAAGCTAAGTCCAGAATTATATTCGGGAGAGAGGGAGTATGTTTTCTTTGGAATTTGTACAAGCAAAAAACTTTAAAAACGTATCAAAAATTTGTTTATATGCGTCAAACAAACGTTTCGGGGAGATGTTCAAAGTCTGTAACCCCTTCTGGATACGGCCTTGATTATGGTAATACAAAAAAAAAAAAAAATAGAACACTAAGAATGACGAAGAAAAATTTGGTTAAAATCCGGGCGTCAGATTTTCTGCCATGGACTTTTTCAATATGTAATCTGTTGAAAAATAAATTAAGCATTTGAAAACGTCTTTTTTACTTTACCGAACCTAGCATTGGAAAATACTGAAAGAAGCTATGAATATGTAAGAATAGCCTAACATTCCGCTTCTTTTTTAAAAGTTCAATTGCATTCTTCTGCATGGCCATCCTAAATTAAAACGCAGTTAATCGCTAGTTTTTACATAATAAGGCTTGTTTTGACTCAGAACACTAAAGCCCCATTTTAATGTTTTACCCAATGCTAATGAGAGAAGCATGAAATACTTAAATGGCCTCACAGATGAATGCGAAATATAAATGGTAACCGGTGCCAAAGTATGCAATATTTTGACCCGTATTATGCTGGTATACTTTGTGCAACTTATTCTACAGTTTTATTTAATCATTTTGTTATATTGGTTGTATTTTTATATACATAACACAAATAAATAAAATTAAATACTACTACATTTTTATAGTATTTAAATATAAATTAAGTAATATTTTAATTTAACAGCTTTAATTTTAAATGGAATAAACGTATTTATTTTTAAATACAATTTTAAAATAGGTTTTTTTCTAATAAAGTATAAAATAATTTTTAAATATTTTAAAATAAAGTTAAAAATTTTTTTTATACAATTTACTGATTTTATTTTGTTCTGCTCGATAGGCCTAAGGTTAAGCCTGTTTTTAGAATATATTATTGATGCATAACGATTGAACCATTTTGGGAGAAAGGGAGGAGGGTCAGAATTGTTTGGTCAGGAGGAGGGTAAGGAGGAGGGTCGTAAACTCAAAGAAGTACCGCTTATGCCGATTATTTTCCAAATCTTTGTCAGAATCTCTTTCAAACAAACCTTGGAAGTCATACACCCTTTGGCTGCTCTAATGCTTTTGCTATTTCTTGTAACTTGCTCCAAATTTCACATGAAATTATCATAATTTCAAATATTTGGAACAAAACATGAAAATCATATTCTTATGATGAATTGATCGTTGTTATAATTGGGAAAAATTTTTAAAAATTTTACCCCAATTTAAAATTTTCTAAAATTTTCCCCAGAAAACACAAATTGACTATTTATTGTGTTTGAGGGTAAGACCAAATGCTCATTGATATATTGGCGTGAATATTTGCCGTCAAGAGCACCACCCAATATTATTAGAACAATTAATATTTGATCATATGCAGTAAAATTGCTTGTATAAATAAATTTTAATTTTGAATATAGAGTGTAATGAAGAATAAAAAATAATCAGTTGCAGACCTAAAAATTCCAGATTTCAAAAGGGGACTTTCAATAGATTCGAACAACTTTTCTATATTTTCTTGTGTGTTTAAAATGGGGTGAAGTGGGAAAGCCACCTTCTTTCTACTGTGTATCCAAAACCCCCGGTCAGAATTCAGTGAAATGCGGCAATGTGAAAGAAAACCCTTTTATATATAATATAAAAAAAAAAGAAAGAAGAAGCTCATAAGAAAATAACAGTTTCAAGGACAGAATTTTTTCCGTGGGGGCAAGGGGGTTAAAACGGGAAAGAACAATGAAGTACACGAAAATTACTATAAGATTCAGAAATCATCTAGATATAGCTGGGATGGAACCTACGACAGTCTTATTTAAACTCCCTTATTTATTTTATATTATTTTATCTTATTTATTATCTTATTTATTATCATTATTTATTATCTAATTTATTATCCCCCTTATTTTAGCTTATTTATTTTTAAAAAATTACAACAATATTCCTTTATACTGTAAAATATCATGTCATAGATGTGGCACTAGCTGCAACCTAATACAGAGCAAACCCCAGCCCATAGAAGCAAAAGAAAAATCGGAGATCGGCCCACGATCAGCACGGCCCAAATTGGCCAAAGCAGATAATCTCAATATAAAAATCTACGGAGACTTCTGGTGAATAATCAAAGCTCTGACAGATGGCATTGTATTTTTATTAAAATATCTGGCCTTGATTAACACTTTTACCAAAAACATAAGATCGGATCATATTTTTTGATGATTAAATCTGAATTTGGTTCAATTTTTGCGTGAAGGCCTTCGCCTAATTACGAATATTAGGTAAGCCGTAAAATCAAATCATATTTTCTTATTATTTACCTGTCTTTTGAAAGCTTCCGAGACGTGCAATCTTCACCAGTCTGCTGTTAGCATTTCTTCATCCATTTTCCGCCACAATACCTAGGTTAGGTTCGGCATGCCGTACCAATGTGTACCGGACATGGTACACGTGGTTCTACCAGCGCCAATGATACAATAGGTTTTAGACTTTTACAGCGAAAGGAGGCAAAACCCAAACTCTTCTTTGTATACATTTTTGTTCGTTTCAAGCTGGATTTGCATATTCAATTTAAGTTTCACTCGTTTTAAGATTTATTTACTCATTTACAATAGTAAATATTGTTTGTTTGTTTGCTATGATTGTTTACTTAATTTCTGTTCGTTTTGGATTTCATTTATGCCTCAATAGCAAAATATTTTGTTTGTTTTAAGCTTGATTTGCATATTCAGCTCAAGCTTTACTCGTTTTGAGATTTATTGCTTCATTTATTTTAGGACCTGATGTATGCTTTTTTGCTATGATTGTTTATTTAATTTCTGCTTGTTTTGGGTTTCATTTATTCTATAATAGTAATTTCTGGTGGTTTTGAGTTTTATTGTAGGTTTTTATTTCTTCTAATCTTATATTTTATATGACCTTTACTTTGTTTTAGAAAACTTCTTTTTCGGAAAGTTCTTTTTTTTATTATTTTCTGTTCGTTTTTGATTGCCAAAGTTTCAAGTTTTTCAAAATTTCCTATTTCAAAATTTTTTTTTACTCCAAAATAAATTAGCAGTTTTGGTAAGAACTAATAAATTAGACTGAATATTGGATATATAATGATATTAATTGATGAAAGCTCACCAGCTCAAGAATTAGATAATTTCGGAGACCACACTGCCTTTCCATGACGATAAATAAGAGTTTCAAATATGGATAAAATCCTTTTAAAAGACAGTGTTTCACAAACAGTGATAGAAATTCACAAAAAATACCAGATATTTCGGTCATATATGCAGTGAACGTCAACAGTAATAAAACTAAACTAAAACAATTAAAAACAATAGTTTATATACGAAAAAAATTAAACTACATATGGTTTAATTCTCTAATTCTTTTCGAAGCAAAGGCGGAAGCTACCCTCCTTGACCTTCTTGGACCCAGTTCATTAGCCTTCAATTAAATTACACTTGGACGAATGTCAACTATATTGGGTGAATTGAACTTTACTCTATCAGATTTTAATAAATTATCGTATATGGAGTTCAACCCAAATTCACCTGTGTCATGATTCAAAGCTATATTCTTGAATAAGATATTCTTTCTTTAAGAGTTTCACAAAAACTTTGCTCTAAACCCCGGTTCCTAGAAATCAAAGAGACATTATCGAACAAAAAAAAATGGTCTGGAAAATCGAAAATATGTTCTGAAAGGGCTGAAGTAAAATCTTCAGACTTAGAATATTGCTTTGAAGCCGATGAAATAGAATCTTTATGCTGTAATAATCTCATTTCCAAATTCTGGTTAGTACGTCCCACATATGAGCTTCCGTAAGTACAAGGGATCTGACAGACCCTAAAGTCGGGTCTATCAATATGAACAAGTCTGTCTTTGGGCATATCCCCCACTTCCCAAAAATGTTTTTTTTTTAGGATGGCCATGCAGAAGAATGCAATTGAACTTTTTAAAAAGAAGCAGAATATAAGGCTATTCTTACATATTCATAGCTTCTTTCAGTATTTTCCAAAGGTAATTTCTGTAAATTAAAAAACACGTTTTCAAATACTTAATTTATTTTTATTTACATATTGGAAACGTCCATCACAAAAAACATGATGCCTGGATTTTAACCAATTTTTTCCCAGTCATTCTTAGTGTTCTATTTTTTTGTATTACCATAATCAAGGCCGTATCCAGAAGGGGTTACAGAGTTTGAACATCTCTCCGAAACGTTTGTCTGATGCATATAACAAATTTTTTGATACATTTTTAAAGTTTTTTTTAAAAATTCTACAGGAAAAAATACTCCCTCTCCCCCGAATAAAATTCTGGACTCAGCTTTCACCGTGATTTTTTGAAATTATTCATAATATTGAATTTTTAGTTTTTGAAGAAAAATTCTTAGATGACGCTAAGGAGTAAATAATGCTGGGGAAATATCTCTAAGACTATTCTTGATACTTTTCTGTGAGATTTACAAGGAGAATTTCTTCTGCGAGAATCCAGTTTCCTGGCTGTCTAATTGATGTGTTTTTCTACCAGGTGTAAAACACAACTATTTGGATTAAATGTTCTCACGGCTGGGCATAATCTTATGAATATTCTATTGAATTTTACTATAACTTTGCTGTTGCTAGTACAATGATTCTAGTAAGTATTTTTTTTATTTGTATACTTTAAAAACTAACAGATCTGTTGCTTTTTAATGTTTTTTAGCAACTTTATGTATATTGGGATACATCTCATTTTTTAGGGAAAGGTTTTATCTCAGTTGCCTAGTTTTTATATCGTAAAAATCTGTGTTAATGTCACCTAGAGTCTTTATTTCCACCAAAGAGAAATATGTATGCTTAATACAAATTAGTATATATAACTCTGTGTGAATTAAATGTCGTATATGCTTTTGAAAAGTGACCAAAAGAAGGTAACATGTCAATCCCGTTAAAAAAAGAAAACTACTTGGAGGAAGGAAAAAATGTCTTGGAAATTATATAATAAAAAAATTAATGCAAAAATAAGGCAGCTTGTGAATTGAGCAGACAGAGGAAGTGTTGGTCTGATTGTGCTGACTTTTAGTTCCTGGCTCTTCTGGGGGCCAGAAGGTCTCAATCGAGGATGTGTATCCCTGTTTCCTTCCTAACCCAAACTAAACCTTGGGACTAAATCCTTCAAAAATTTTCGACTAATAATGAATTTTTTAATCTTGGTAAAGGAGGGCGGGTAGTGGCTCTTCTGTGAACCTTTTATACCGACAATAGACCTAATAGAGCTGCCGTAAAACTTTTAATGTTTGATAGGCCAGCTTTGGCTGCCAAGAGCGTTGCTCACGAAAGCTCACTTGTCACTTGACAATTTTTCCCTGCGAGATACAGTTTACCAGAAGTTACTTTCTTGCAATCAACAACAGTTTTGTAGCCGGTTTCAACGGGGTTTTTAACCCGTTTTATGACGGTCTTTATAATTATTTCTGCGATTGTTTTCTTGAGATTTTATTGATCAAGAACTTGTTCCTGCGAAGTTCTGTTGGTTAGAAGATATACTGTTGCGATCGACAACAGTTTTGCAACTGATTTTTCACGGGTTTTTAACCCGTTTTGTAACACTTTTTATAAAAATTGCAGGGGTGACAACTGTAAGGAGAAATGATCATCAAATAAAACCACCTTGGGACTTCGTCGGTCAACAGTCGGGGTTGAATTTAAGATCGAAATTCATGAAGTCGTCGTAGATTGCGCGCGTAAAAATTCATAACGGTTAAACACAATTGATCTGGCACTTAATTTCTTTCATGTAACAACGAAACAGTTAACTTTCGTTATATCACGTTTTCCCTTTTCATTATTCACCAACATTTCTCTGCTGAAACAATTAGCGTGAGATAAGAAGCGACTGATATGCTACATTAAGAAGCGAAAGGTACTACAATTTGAGAGAAAACGTGATATAACAAACGTTTTGTACATATAAATATCCACTAAGGATCCTGATTGTACATATTCAAAAATTTCAAATTTGAATTTTTTAAAATTTTACACATCTAGTCGGCCATCTGTCCCGAATAAAGAAATATGGTGAGGAGAGTGACAAAAACACCCGGGACTCCTAATTTCTGCCCTGTGTGCAACAAAAAAGTGACCACGAATTCTATGCAATGCAGCGAGTGTGAGAAATACATTCACGCAGCATTTAGTGACATGACAATAAAAGACAGACAGACTGATAAAAAAAGGACTCAAGTGGTTTTGTCAGCCGTGCCTTGTCAAGCCCAAAAGCTTGACCCCAAGGGACGAAGGTGAGTGAATCAAACCCGCTGGACTTTCCAAGGTAAACTATAAGCATGCCTCAAATCCTAATCCTGATGAAAAAATCTTGCCAACTCATGGCACATATTCAGAGAAAGACAACTCCGTAGGTGACACCTACTTAAATTTATTTTTCGTCGGAGCGCCATCTAGCAGCATTATTGATGCACTTAGCTTGCCAATCAGCTCCTACAGATGCCGTTCGACAATCAATACTAGAATCAACACGACTCTCCCTGCTATTACCGCGAGCCGGTCTTCAAAGATCTCAACAGTCAGTACCGATTCGTCCACAAATTCTTCTTGGCTGAAAGATGTACCAGAGCCTTCCACTAGTATAGAAAGCCACTCCTTATCATGGGATGAATTTAAAACGACACCCTTTGAACTCTGCAAGAAACAGGACCAGGTCGCAGCAGCATCTACACCCGTGAAACAGGATAATACAGAATCACTAGCCTTAGATCTGATCGATGTTCTTTTAAAAAGAGTTCAAGATCAGAATCAAATCAAAAATGAGCAAAAATCGTTGATTGCTCAACTTGGCACAACCAACGCAGCATATCAAGCCGCCATAACGGACACCACAAAAATCCTACACAGAAACAACGATGCACGACAATGCAGTATTAGCTACAAGTTTAGAGAGGCCACGAAATCCCCCACGTCCTCAAGTGTGGGCACAATGACTGAACTGCTCGAACTTGTATTTACTAGAAAAGTTTCACGAATTGTTCAGTCAGTAGCTCAGACCGAGTCACGTGAAGTAGAAGCCAAAACAGATAATTCCCATGCGATTCAAAAGTCCCACTTTGACCCCTCTTTAAGAAAAATACAAACTCAAATACCCTAATGACAAAAGAATTGTGCTTCTATTTCAAAAAAGGCCACTGTAAATTGGGATCAAAATGCCAACTCGGTCATGAAGAAATACTGCCACCGATCTGCCAAGATCACCTAACAAGTAGAGGCTGCCTCATTGCTCCGGGAAAATGCGGAGGGATCCATCCTGAAAAGTACAAAAAATTAACGGCAGGCACTTGCAACAGGGGATTACGCTGCAACTACTATCATGCAGACATCAAACCTACCCCAAATTGAAAAACTGACCAGCACAAAACGATAATATAAAAAAAATGGAGACATGCCCTAGACCACCACCACCCGGAAACGAAAGAATCAACCAAATGGATGTCGCGAGTTTTCAACAGAACTGGCTCGGACACCACCAGCAAGAACCCCTACCAGGGTTTTCTCCAACAACAAAATGGTTGGAGAAAGACAAGACCAAACCCCCCCCCCCCCAACCCGATCGAAAACAAGATCACAATCAAAGGTGAAGCTACTGGATCCCATCTTGTTCAACTTACCAGCCAAGAGATCCCCCTGGTCACAGCTTCTCAAACAGGCACCAATCGACGGGGAGACCTTATCTGCACAAAATCTAATTTAAAATGCCCTACTATCCCTACCACCTCAACAAGTACTCACGATATGGGACTGGAGACTCCTGATCCTTCTTCCTCCAGCCTGGAAAGAAGGAAAAAGAAAACAAGTTTTAAAACAAGACCAATCCAGTCTTACCGTTTTCCAACAATAGCCCTGTCAAATGTTCGATCTCTCAATAACAAAGCAGAGGATATGGAAGTTTTCCTAAGGAAACATGACATTGACATCATGTGCATGACAGAAACATGGATCCCGTCTCCTACCTTGGCCATGATTGATGGGTATTCCTGTTACATTTCCCCACGCTGCAGTGCATTGGGAGCACCCAAGACGCATGGTGGTGGTGTCAGTTTCTACTGCAAAGAAAACGTGCTTCATAGGATTCTGGATGTCGCAGTACCAAAGGACCATGACATCGAAGTTTCGCGGCTATGGGCACGACCAAAAAGCCTACCTCGGCAAGTGTCGTCATTGATAAACGCCACGGTATATTTCCCACCAAGAGGACCATATCGGCGACAACTATTGGAATACCTCCAACAAAGTTGCGACTTCATCAGAACAAAATATCCATATGCAGCAATCTTTCTTTGTGGGGACTTCAACGACTTCAAGGCGAACTGGATCGAAAAATCTACAGCCCTGCATCAAATAGTTAAAGTGAAAACACGGGGAGAAAACACCCTTGACTTGTTCTTCACTACACTTGGTAATTTCTACTTAGATCCTTTGGCGGAAGCATCACTCTCAACCAGTGACCATGCAGCAGTTATATTACGGCCAAAGTCAACAATGAAACCTACTAAACCAACCCAGTTCACCTACCGTCCACTTACAGAAGAAAGTATAATTGGCTACAGAGGATGACTCAAATCAGTATGCTGGTTCAGCCTTTTCGAAAACAAAGACGCAAATAGCATGACTGAACTCTTCTATGAACAAACAATTCGAGAGTACGAACGTTTCTTCCCTGAAGTTACAATTAGGGCACAGAATAAACCATGGGTTACTCAGACAATTAAAGCAGCAATGGCAGAGCGAGACATGCTTTATGAGGCAAAGCCGCACTCTGACGAATATAAATGGTAAAGAAACATAGTAGTTAGACTACTAAAGCAAGCTAGACGTCTGTATGGACACCAAATTTTTGCTAAGTTGTCAGCCAGTGAGCCAAGAAAGTTCCACACAACTGTACGGAAACTAATGAAACAGCAGAAGTCTAAATCCATCCTGAGGGACCAGCAAGGAGAGAATGTAACCGCAGAAGCAATTAATGCATACTTTTCAAATACTTCCCGCCAACAGCCTCCCCTCAAGACTATACCACAGAATGGTCCAATCGAAACCATCCCTATTACTACAGTTTCCCAGGTCCAAGACAAACTCGAAAACCTAGACATTAGAAAAGCCTCGTACCCTGGTGAAGTTCGTATAAGGCTGATACATGCATGCTCCCCTCTACTGGCTACACCATTGGCTTTGGTGTATAACCAGTGCCTACTGGAAGGCATTTTCCCAGATAAGTTCAAAAAGACATTTATCACACCAAATCCAAGGAAAACATCACCAGCCTCACCATCCGATCTCAGGCCAATCTCAAAGAGGCCCATCATTTCAAAAGTCTTCGAAGATTTCATTTTACACTGGCTACTAGCAGAAATAGAACACAAATGCAGTTCGCGTATGCAGTTCGGTTTTCGTCGAGGACACAGCAAAACTCACTATCTGGTCATATTACTTCATGATCTGCTAGAGCACCTAGAAAATCCTGAGGCCCTTGCTGAAATAATCATTTCTGATTTCGTGAAAGCTTTCGATCTGCTTGATCATGAGACTGTGATCAATGAAGCCTGGGCCCAGGAAGTCTCGCAGTTTCTCTTATGTACCAATGCAATTTTCCTTTCTGGTCGTTAATAGTGCGTACAACTCGAAAACGGGGAAACATCCAACTTCCAAGACATTACGTGTGGAGCTGCCTAAGGAAGCAAGTTAGGTCCCATCTTATTTGTCATAGTCATCAACCCACTGATAAGGCAATACAAACAGAGGTATAAATTTGCAGATGATCTTTCGTTAAGCCTGCTCCACTTCCTGTCACAAACTCCCAATCAGCTCATACCCCTCGCTGCAGAGCTTCAACATCAAGCTGATCAAGTGAAGCTCCAGATAAGCCTCGAGAAAAGCTAGCTGTGTAATGCATGTCAACTTCCTGAAGAAGAAGAAGAGCATAAATGAATCTGCACCTCTCCAAACAAAAAATCAGTAAAAATACTTGGTATCACATTAAGTGATGATCTCTCGTTTGGAGATCACATCAGCCAGATCACAGCAAAGGCAGCTGGTTTTCTAAAATCCTCTTCAAATCTAAGAAGGTTTGGAATGACAGAGCAACTCCTTCTTTCGTGCTATAAAACCTATGTAATGCTCGTAATGATGTACGGCTGTCTTGCCTGGCACCCGTCACTTACAGAGAAGCACAGAAACGAATTGGAAACATTTCAGAAGAGAGCCTGCAAAATAACTCTTGGGCCAAACTATAAAAACTATGAACAAAGCCTGGGCCAACTCAAGCTCCCACCCCTGGAGGAAAGGACGCATGAAATGCTGATGAAGGTTGGAGCTGACATTCTGAAGTCCTCAACACACCGAGATATACTTCCTCCGTCTACTTCAGAGACCCACGCACACAAAACAAGGTTGGCAACTCTGAAAGAGGGGAAAAAACTGTTGGAGTGCCTGCCTACACACTCGACAACAAGATATCTAAAATCGTTTGTGCCCTACTACGTCAGATGTTATAACAATAGTGTCCTGAAGTAGTGGTGATGGTTCATCATTTGTTTTTGTTGGTGCTTTTTGGTGCATTTGTCTTTTTGTGCTTTTTTTGTGCTTAAATTGACGATACCCATGTTATCGCAGTGTGATTAAAGGGAACGAATAAAGATTATTATTATAACTAAAGCGATCAAGTGTATTTAAAAAAATGAATGTCCGAAGATTTTCTAGGATGGATTTGAAATGCAAGTTCAATTTCCAAATGAAAGGACATAGTTCCGAAAATGTTACCCCTTTTTAACCTATTTTTTCTAAACCAAGGACTTCTTTCAAGTTATAACCAAGCTATAATTAGGATCAAAACAGAAACAGAAAAAATGTTAAATATTTCGAAGCGTTTTAGGAATATCTTGAAGAACAGCAGAAGTCATACATGAGCATTCAATTTGTTTGTCCACCATTTTTAAATCTGAATCGTTACAGATACATTACATAAACCTGCCTATCTTCCAACATTCGCCTTTAGACACAATAATGACTTGAGTTGAACTTAATACTAGTATGGTTTGAAGTTATTAATAGCGATGACAGTTGCTTTGTTGTTTCTGTAGATTGAAGCTGACTTATTAGTTTTATGCCAATATTCTTAATCATGTCTGTATTTGTTACTTCTGAAGAGTGATGCTGACCTAGTAGTTTTCAGTCGATAATTTTCATCGTTTTCATGCTTGCTTTAATATTTGAAGAAACAAATTCGTTGGCATATATTTTTTTGGTACTTTTTTAATAGCCGGGCAACACGCAAGAAAAACCGCATATAGAACCTCAAAGATGCTATTGATAAACAGGTTTCCGATGCCTAGTGAGGTATTGCTCACTCTGTAAAAATATTAAAATTTTAGTTTTTTGGGGTTAAAGGCGCAAAAAAGGTACCTAGGTTAGGTTAGGTTACGTATTTAATATATGCTATGCTTTACCCCCACCCCCTAATGCGCAAATATATTGCCCAAACCTATCGCGTGTTGCCCGGCTACTAAAGAAGTATCAACAAAAATATATACAAACGAATTTTGTTTCTGCAAAAATTTATATGGAAAATAAACTTTGGAGGAAGCTCATTCCATTGGAAATCGAAATTTCTAGTTCCTTTTTTGAGTACAAAAGTGATCGCAGAGCAGCGACCGCACCCATTTTCCCCCAAATGT
>JAQQPU010016794.1:1490-19463 GCA_029168905.1 Artemia sp. Kazakhstan ARC1039 | reverse complement strand
GAAACACACACAGCCCAAAGAGACACAAACAGCCCAAAGAGACAAACACAGACCAAAAAGACTCAAACAGCCCAAAGAGACACACAAACAGGCCAAAAAGACTCAAACAGCTCAAAGAGACACACAGCCCAAAGAGACACACACAGCCTCAAGAGACACAAACAGCTCAAAGAGACACAGACAGGCCCCTCATGCAAACAATTCTGAGTGTAGTCTACTATTCCTTAATTAGCAGCATCGTACATTTTGTTTAAATACTTATTTTTTCATTTTCCAGATTCAAGATTTTTATTTAACACAAATGAATAGACAAGCTGAAGTATTTAAAACGAGCCAACATAGAGCTACGATCGCAATGAATGGTACTTGTTATACCTCCAAAATTGACTCCTCCTCCCCCTCTCCTACCCTCCCCTGCCCCTCAGAAATGGGGGAACGAAGGGAACGTTAGATCCTATTTTAAATTGACAATACTTTTCAAACGTTACTTGTGTATTATACAGACCACATCGGAGAGGTAAAGCTAGGTCAAGTAACAAATTACCTGAGTTAACAACCCCTTCGGGGTTTCCTTAACTGTTAATCTGTTTAATCCTTTTTTCTCCACCGTCATACAATCCAATCACTAATTAGAATCATTCACACTCCTATTATTCAAAACATTAATTAATATCGTTCATTGTCTACGTAAATTAAGTTATAGACAATACTGGTTTAGAAAAACTGGAATAAAATAATTGATTATATTGGCAGCTAAACAAGACGCGCCGGTCATGTATACCGTGAATTAGAAATCCGGTAAATTGTGTCAGAAAAACTTGAACCAAACCAGATTATACCCACCTAACCAGATTGTACCTACCAAACCAGATTGTACCTACCAGAAACCCGTTTGGTACAGGGGCCTTGGCAAAATAGTACCTTGGTTACTACTGACCTATATATCAATGTTTCCATTTCTGAAGTTTTTCTTGGAGAACTGTAGATCCTAGCTACTTACTATAGGTAAAAAAAAAAACTATGATTCGACGTTGTTTTCATTGTTAGTACTTCTACATAGGAATGTTCTGTGATGGGCACGAACGCATTAACTTGTCCTGGCGAGCAGCAATAAAAAAATCAGGGCAGGGAGTCCCCCCCCTCCTGGTGACGTCCCTGTTCTGTGGGTTTTAACCTTCCGATGGAAATGCTTCATATAGAAGTTTATCCGTGGTGGGTAATAGCTGGTTGTCTTATTCTGGGTGGTTCTGATGTAATGAGAGGCTATGCCTAGGGAATATACATTATCTGGCGCGAGTACTTTGGCGCCATAATCATCTATGTCTAATTGTAAGTCAATTAAAGTCATTAGGGTGTCGCTGAAAGCTTCTAAAGTCCATCCTTAATTGTTTTAATGTTGAGCTACCGTTAGGAAGATTGTCTGAAGATTTAGGGTTGCTCAGGTGCAAAGGAATCATCTTGTAATTGTGAAGCAAGTGTCATTGGGTTGTTTGTTAGTTATGCACTTGGTACGATCCCTTCTTTGTGCCTCTTATTTTTTAAAGTGTCTACGAGACGTACTTAGGAACCGTTTTTGGTACTTTTGTATTATCCAGAACATACTCAAGAAGTTTGCTTTGTTTGGTCTGAGTAAACCCAGTTTTTCTCTCGCATTCGGTTATAATTAGCTTATTCTTTCGTGAAATAAACTGCAATGCAGATATATTTTAATTCAATACTTAATACATACAGTTGGTTGTGTTAGGTTAGGCATTTAATATACTGCATTCTGGGCGGCCTGCTTTCCATAATTCTTTGTTGTAGTTTTCATAATTTTGTTACTAGAGTATTATATTTTCATCATATTTTTGTTTATTTCATTATGATTTACCTAACTTCCTTGTTGAGCGTGTTCTGGATAATACACAAGTACCTTTCTTGGGGAAGGATCTTGGGCATAGGCAACAAAAAACTGGTAAAGCCATATACAAAACTGATACAAATAAGCAAAATAAATGAGCAGATACAATTAATAAAAACTTCCTATTTTCGAGCCTTTAAACCTTTTAAAATAAAATGGACTGTTGCCTCTATATCTAGGAGACGTTGAATTAAGGATCACCAGTAGCAGCTTGTCATTTCCGCCATTAAATAAATCTCCCATCAGATTTCCAAATCATTGCACCTAAAAAGAAAATGTCCTAATCAATCCCCCAAAATATCCATCCCCCAATCCTTCAAATATACTACATAGTGAATAAATTTGTAGTCTATTTGGAAAGTTAATATCCCTCTTATTTGTTATAAGTGGTAGTGCCTTTAATGCCCTTATATTTAATGCCCTTAAAAAATCATGTTGACTTCTTTGGTTTCATTGCCCAAGTTAAGCAAAGACCATTTTGTATGGTCTGTCGTGTGTATATTAAAAAAAAAAAACGAGCAAAAAGTAATTTCGAAAGGTAAAGCTTTTATTATCTTATGCTTGCAGAAGAATCAAACGTTTCTCCGTCTCACCTGGCACCTGAAATGTAGAGGTTTCTTAGGAATTTGTTTTACTCTATTTTCCCAAAACTCAGCAGGGCCTGAGCTTGCATGGTCACGTCACTGATCCCCACCCCAAGCTGAAGGATTTTCTACACCAAGACTTGAACCCTTGTCCTGAAGGAGATAGGACTACAAGTCAAGCCTGCGATTCACTCGGCTAGGGTGGCCGTATTTTCTTATGGAAGTATAGAGCGTAACTGAAACTTAAAACAAACAATAATTATTGCTTTGCCGATTTTGCGAGGTTTATTACAAAACTAGCTCAAATAAGCTGACTCGTCATATTTTTTAGTGTCTGTAGAATTCTAAAAACTAGCACTTTACTGAGAACTGAACTTTCTTGAATTTTCAAGAGAATTTTACTTGTCTAGTAAAAGTTATTGATATCGTGGTCGCTGAAACACTATTGAGACTTTAAATTTGTCATTGTTTTGTACAGACTAGTCGTAGAATTTTTCGCTCCTAAAAGAACATCCTTTTTTCAAGGGGAGGACGGGAGGGGGTCAGTTTTTGTGTTTTCAATAAAGTGCTAGTTTTTAGAATTCTATAGACGTTAGAAAATGTCACGGGCCACTTTATTTGAGCTAATTTTATAGATATTTTGGTACTTATGCATTATCTGGTACACGACGCTGTACACTGTATAGGGAAATGCTATAAGAAACCAGTCTAATGGGTATTTGCAATAGATAAATGGATAGCGAAGCGTGGTTTCTCATTGCGTTTACAATATTTAAACTATTGTTTTTTGGGGTTCAGAAGGGAAAGGGTACCTAGGTTAGGCATAGGCTATATTTAATATATACTATGCTTTACCCCCCCCCCCCTAATGTGCAAATATATAGCCCAAATTTGTTTTTTATCTATTCTATTTTCATCCTATTTTATTTCATTAGCATTAACCAAACTTGACTTCTTTTGTGTGTACCATATAATGCATAAGTACCGATATTTCTTACTGAATCGGCGAAGCAATAAGTTGTTGTTCGCTTTAAGTTTCAGCTTCACTCTTTAGCCTACTTCCAAAGGAAAAGCTTTGCTTTCTAAAATTATTGTTTCATACAACTGATATTTTTTTAACAAATCGAGCCTGATCTAATCTATTTTCCAATATCTCATTAAGTTCTTGTGATATTTGAAGCTTTCAGGTTTTTCAAAAATACTTTGTATATTCTCATCTCACTTGTATAACTAATTGAAAATTTTTCCCTTTAACATCATTGATATCTTGGTTATGTCTCAAAAGTCTTGTTTAACAATTGATGATTAATTAACAAGAAGAAAAACAGCTGAACATATTTTTTTCGTGTCTCCTTGCTCCAGTTAAAATTACGGATTGAAACATCATGCCTTTCATGCACTGTACCATCAATTTCGGGGGGGGGGGGAGGGGGGCGATTCTCCCAACTCGATTTCGAAAAAATACTTTTGCAGTATTTAAATTAAAAGGATCGAAAAAATTGTCCCCCCAAGGGTTTGAAAAATACTTTGTTTTCGTACTTCACTTTTCAAAAATTGAAGGAAAATTCTTGCCTTCCTCCTATATTTTTAATATAATCTGTCTCAGCCCCCTCCTCTTGAATTTTCAGAATTCTGCAGATAATGGAAAATATCACGAGTCAGTTTATTTGAGCTAGTTTTGTGGACATATCTTACATAATCTGCGTAGTGTTTTACCCCCCTTTGAAAAATTTGTCCCTTCTCTTTGCATGCTTATCATTGCATGGGAACAATTTTAAAGATTTTTTTCGATCTCTTTAGTCCATTTGATTTGTAATATGTTTATACCGAGGCATTTTTATGTTGAAATTAAGATTTGAGATTTGAAGGCCCTTGTAAATGCAAGACAATGCCTCTCTATTCTAGTTTCAATTTCGCTTAGTTTTTTCATTTATTTACATTTACTTATACAATTCATATTTGTTTGTTTTTAAAAAATATAGTTGTGAACTTGTAAAGTCGCAATTCATTTCAAAATTTTCTTCTTACTTAAGCAGTTGATCATTTATTTAGTTTTTATTGCCTTCATTAGCTTTCATTTCATGTCAGTAGCTTTCATTCCATTCACGTCATTGGTGCTTAGGATGCAAATATACACTTTTAATTACTCTATTGTTCATCTTGTTAGTTGACAGAGTAAAAAATATGATTGAAATGTAGACAGATAATAGACAGTAGACAGATTGATGGGACGTCCGGTAAATGAACTAGATTTCAGTGCAAATCTTCTACTTCTCTAATGACCTAGACTCAAAACTTTCCAAAACTATTACTGAGCATTGCATCCTTTTGACGAAGAAAGCTTATTCGGAAATCCTTCAACATATATATTTCTGGGGAATGTCGGCCTAGCATCTTTCGGAAGCAGTGCTTGGTTTAAATAGATTTTATCAACGTTTCCTTTAAATTGCTCTGCATTATAAGAAATCATTTCATAAAACTAATCTTTAGTTTCGTTTAAAGAAAATTACCTCGATGCTCTTAAGTTCGCTTCAGAGAAAACATTTTAAGCTGCGGAGTCCGAGTAGTAGCTCACTTTCAGAAATCACGTACAGCAGGTGGCGCACACCAAGCGGGGCGTTCTGTACACCAGATAGCGGAGACTGGGCACCCCCTCGGCAGAGTCCAAAAATTTTGGTGTGTATATTTGGTTATTTTTTCATCTGTATCATCACTTAAAAAAGAAAAACACGTTGCAGCACAAAGGCTAACACAGCAGGGCAAAGCTGTGCCAGGTTCTTGGTTTTATTTATCTCGAGAGCTGCCACTCCTTGGTTTGCTTAAAAACACAAACGTCACAGATATGAGAAAAAGCCTTATTTCGTTGAAACCTCTATTTGTAAGAAATAAGCTCTTTTTTCTTCAAGATAACCTTACTGACAGTTGAAAAGTAGATGACACTGGTGTCATAAAAGAGACTTTTGTAAATTATATTTGACCGCAATGACGCAGTAGTGATCTCTTGAAATGGCGCAATAATTTGTAATTAAAAAAGCATGACTGAACGGATTGGTTTTAACTACGTATTTTTTGGAAGCGTATTTGGTAGTGCGCACTTGAAAGAGATAAATGTCATGCTGAAGGGCTGGTTTTACCATTTTAAATGATCAGATATGTCGGTCATTAGGTATTGCGCAACTAACGGGCACTTTTTATTGTTTTTTCTTTTCTTTTTGGGAATTAAACCGTAAATCACATGTTTGAATTTAGTTTTTTTTTTTTTGGGGGGGGGGGGTGGGAGTTGAAGTAGCCTTTCGGCTTTTTTGAAAAATTGTGCATCGTCGAGTTACTGTTGCTTTTTATGGCAAAAGGCATGCACTTCAGGAGAATCTTTTTTCCCAAGAGGGGACGTTAAGTATCCCCATTTTGTACTAGTTATTGTACTTAAGCTACCTTGAACTTGCTGACTGTGTAAGAGTTGCCGAAAAATTTCAGTAGGGGATGTGTTAACGGCGGCTCCCTGCGTACGTGTCTGACAGAAAGAATACCTCCTATAACATTGGCTTTGCTCCAGCGTAGCGAGGTTTTAGCTTCCAAAGAAGCAGTATGTTTTATCTTGAGCATAGCCAGGGGGTAGAGGGGCACTGCCGCCCTTTTTTTTTTAGAAAATCCATAATTCACCGTGAAAATCCTCAAAAGTGAGTAGAGAGCTAAATTTTTTACAAAATATACTCCATTTAAGTTTTTTGTAAAGCCCCCTGAAAAAAATCCTTTGGTACACCCTCCCCCCTTCACCGAAAAAAAATCCTGGATACGGGCCTGCCTATGGCCGCTATCTTAAATGAAACCAGTGCTTGTTATATTAACCCTGGTTAAACGGGGGTCATTGGCATGACTGTAAGCTCAGCCAGAGTCGAACCAGCTTTAAATGGGTACCTGGAGAAATCTGGGGAGGGGGGAGGCACAAGAAGCTTCGGATGATTTTCCCCCAACCACGCATTGTACTCCCGGCCGAAGGCAGTGAATCAGGAGATCGATACTTGCGCAACGCAGACCATTTGGTCAACATGCATTTTTTTTTTTTTAATATTATGAAAGCTGTAAAATTTTCTCTAATATCCGAAATTTAGCTCTAATTCTTTTTGCACGTATCTGTCTGCTTACGCATAACTTTAATCTCCGAAATAGATAAGTTTTGGAGGTCTATAATGTAACAGAAACTCCCAAGAATTTCTCCAGGAGGTCAGGGAGGGATATTTGATAAATTTCCCCTCCAAAAACACGTAAGTTATGCGAAAATATGAGAAGACTGTATACACGCAGATTTTGGTGGAGGGGGCAGCTCTAGCTTCAAGGAATATTTGTTCTCCGTGCACTCGTAACTCGTATCTCTATGTGATACCCTCATGTTTCGTGCCAGCAGTTGCAATACATATTCTATGAATTTAAAAGTCCATTTTACTAATGGAAGTTTCGTTTAATGTATTACTCTTCCGTCTCTTTGTTGTTTTTTTAAATCTCTGTAAAAATTCATGATTTATTCCCAGAGGTTCTCACTGCTTTCTTAATGTTAACATTCTGACAAATACGGAAAAAAAGAAACACAAAAGTTGAAATACCGCGATATGTCTTTTTCCGTATTTATGGTAATAATTCATGGGGCATTTTTGTCATCCTAAAAAGCTCCTGACAGATGAATAGTTTTTCACACGTTTGTTTGTTATGGCATTGAAATGGAGGGGAATTAACGGGGTCTCCTTAATTTGAATGGAATATTATGCAAATAAAAAAATCGGTGGGAAAATTCAAATTCAGTTGTATTCCCCTTGAATTAAATAAGCGGTTTAGCATTGTGGTTTTTTCCGAGGGAATTTCTATTCTTGATTGATAACATGGAATAACGAAATATTGAAGTTATATGACTGTTTTATCTGGATTTTTATCTTTTTTTTTTTTAAGCTTTTAGACAACGAAGCCTGTCCGAACCATAAGTACACACAGCCAACAAAGGCTGCGTGCATTCTGATACCTGAAGGGAAGGGTGTGTGAAGCTTGTACATAAAGAAGAAACTGATTGGGGGAGGGAGGCTATGAATTTGAAAAAATTCCAAAAATTAAGGGAGCTATTTAGGACACATGAGAAATTGGAGGTAATATTGTAATAATTTCGAAATTTCAGGCTCAGATAACAACCTGAAACATCTCTGTTAGCAAGTGCAAATATCTTTAAATACAAACTGTGGTGGAAATTGGCACTATTGTAGAATTTGTGGACTTGATCATGTTATTTGTTGACACTCATAGGTCCGTTTTAGCCTTATATTTGCAATTTGCGTCTTTTAAAATCCCGTAATTGCCAATACCAACTTTGGTGGAAATTATGTATCATTTTTTGAAAAATGAACTTACCGCGTTTTTACTTTAAATTTTTATATTGCAATTTCATAGACCTGATGTAGTCAACAATTCGGCAAAATACTTGAATACAAGCGGTGGTGGAAATTGGATCTTATTTATATAAAATATAGGCTACATTCTGTGTTTTGTGACGCTGACATCACTATCTCAGTCTTATAACTAATATCTTCCTTACCTCATAGTTCCTCCAACGCTCCCAGAGGCACACAGGGCGTCAGAAAGTACCGCTTAAATCCCCTTCAAGTGGACCGCTGTGTAGATGTCTTCCCACTCCTGAATGAAACTGTTCCGAAGGGTTTGTTTGTCACGTTCGCACATCTTATGGGGTGTGTTATTTATTCATTCCTCAGTGGTGCATGCCTTTCCGGTTGGAGGCAGAGGAACTTCTTTGGAATTCTATGGGTTGACACGCGAGAGAGTCCAAGGCATCACCATCTTTACAGTACTGGCTAACTAGAGCCTGAATCTCATCATCTTTGTTCCATCGCCTGACGGGTCGGCCTAAAAAAGTGATTGCAAGATGTTTATTAAAACATGAAAAATATTAGAAAAGGGAATTCATGTATAAAACTAGTTTTTAGCGGCCGAAATTCAAAATCCCTCTTAGAATAAACTATTATCAACACGCTGACTAGTCTTCACAACTGATAAAATTATCGAATTAAGTTCATGAACATTTGAAAGACAGAATCAAACTCCGACTAGTATTCGCAACTTATTCTTTTGATTCATATATATAAGCTTCGACGTTCTCCTCATCGTTATAGCTTTCGATTCTTCGAGAATTAGACTATGCTGTCCCTTTGCACGTTTCACACGCTGCAGTGCAAGCTAAGCCGTTTTTAAAGCAGCTACATCTTGTTGAGCCACATTCCAGTTGAAAGGAGTACTTCACGATTTTCAGAAGCAGACGAGGGGCTGGTGGGACGCCAGTAGTCAATGGATACAATAAGTCATCTTTATTTTTCCAACCCTACTCCTCGGCTTTAAGCTCAGAATCAGGATCTCCACTCCATAACTGAACTTGGTAGAAAACCCTGTAACTGTGGAATTTAGCCGCATCAGAAGTTGGTGGTAACTAATCTGGGTGGACGAACGTGCTAGCAGTAGTCACCTCCTTCTTAAAAACTTCCCTGTGGAGTTTATTCAGATTCCCCCCTTTTGATTAGCCATATATCATGAGCAAAGCGTCTTCTCCAGCAACCCCAACTCCCTCCTTCGAAGCTGACTTCAGCATGAAAACTGCAGATGATGTACCAAAATCGGCATCTGCCATTAGATTCTTAATAGCAAGGCCTTTTTCCCGCACTGTGGATCCGTGAAGTAGAGTTACAGCCTAAGATGACGTGAGCAAAAAAAATCAGATGGCATTTCTCTTGGCCCGGCTTCTCTTTCAATTTGTGAATATCCCATATTCGGGGAGCTTTTTTAACATCGGCTCAGTTGCAAAGAATAGTTTCTTGCTTGATAGGTCACCATGATAACACAATAGAACCAAAAGAGCAGTATCATCTCCAATGACGGCAGTGCCGTAATGCCTGGAAGAATCAACAGCAGCTTGCACAATTGGGACATCTGCATCACCTGGTACCTGGACTACGACGAAGCCCTTTGCTTGGAGATAAACAGCCAACGCGCAGATAAATTTGGCCTTGTTTTTATTGCAGGACAAGAACTCATCCTTTTTTACCTTCATCTGCATATCTGCTGTGAAGAAGATCTCACGGCCGACTATACGACTGCTTTTCGACTGGGCAATATCCTTTATGGTAGCTCCGCCATCGTAGCCGTCTAACACAATAATGGCAGATGGATACTTTTGGGTCATGTAAGTAGCATGACGGTTGAGGATTTCGGAGTATCGTTCGTTTTTGGCCGATGGAATTCTGTACAGAAGAGCTCCACAGTCGATGGTATACTGAATGCCTTTGGGAAGGGGAGTAGACCGCTCCTCAAGATTGCACGTCTGTGCTATAGCCTTGGCAAACTCTGGCTTGTTCGGAGACCGGAACATGCAAGAACTGTCAAAAAGTGATGCCGGAAGGAACATAGTTCGTGTTGAAAGTACTCAGATTCCTTGAGATCCTCTTTGCTAGCGTGATAAACCTCTGAAAAAGGAGAGTGGGGTCCAGTCTTTTGCAGTCTCCACCTGGATTCTGCTTTGTAGTAATTTTAACTCCCTGTTGTTTTCGTCAAAACACAAAATCAGCGACCAGCTTTCCAGACATGGAGTCAATGATTTTTAGGCCTAAATCTCTAGCTGAATCAACGTTGGCAGATTCGTAGGCTGTTGGTGATGTTTCCTAGTTGAAGATCCCAATTAAATGATGATCCTTTTTCTAGGAAATCGATAAGGATCTGGGTGTCTTTACCGTCTCTTAGCTGCCTCGGATCGGACGTTTCCTTATGTTGTTCACTAGTTCCATAGAAAACGTGTGACATACCCTCCATCTGAAGATTTAGTGCCGAGCAGACTGGTCGAGACAGAACTCATAAAGACCTTTGAACCTCTGTCATACCACTTCCATCGGTAAGGTCAGCAGCCGTTTCGAGACAACGCATGAGCTTCTGCTCAATGACAAGATCCGTGGAGATCCCAGCCCAGAATCTATCTGAACGTCTGATTACATGCATCCCACTCTGGAACTATCTATACATGGAAAGATATCAAACACGGGCATTAACGTGACTTAATAAATGATTACTCCGGGTAATTTTCAATTGTGACTTACGGCTTACTGCTGTATCAGAGACATCATTTGGACAAAACCTGGGAAGAAACGTTGATATAATTTATTGCATACGAAGGTAATGAAAGTGGTGTAGCTGCCTTCTGTGCGTTAACTGGTCTTCTAAACTAGCCAACCATAATTTATCAGCCCACTTATTTTTTTTATTTTTTTTTTCCAAAAATCGACGAATTGGTGGACAATAAGTGCTAAAAGAAACATGTCAAATGAAAATAAAAAAGTGCATATTGATGAATATGAAACGGGTTTTATAGTGGACTATATATTATAGTATTGCTTCAGTAATAGCTAACAAAAGGATTATTTCGCAACAGAATGATTAAAGTAATTTACAGTTTTTTTTTATTTTTCCTCAGTTACTCGGGTGTCCTCACTGAAGTAACTCTATGATAATAGCATCTTTTCCCTGCGTGGATCAGTTTGCGCCAAATGTACTTTTTTTTTTCTGTGGTGGTTTTATTAGTTTTTAGTTTTATCTTTTTTTTTCATCCTGTTCTTCTTGTTGTTTCTTTAAGTGCTGAAGACGCCTTGTCGAATACAGGCGAAATATCCGCGTTGTTTTGCATTTGTCTTTTCTTTTCTCTCCACTGGCCACAGTCTCGTTTTTTTTTTTTTCTGAGATTTTTCTCTTTGTTGGTTTTTGACACTATATCAGGTTAATTTGATTTTTGGGCTCAGTTCATCATTTTATGTCAGAATAGTTACCGTCTGATAGTATGGTGAAAAAGTGGTTACAACGATTGGAAGGGTAAAATCACATATTTATGATTATGAAACTTTTTTTGGTACATTGTACATGAAATTTGCTTTCATATACAAGAAAACGAACATTTACCGACAGTTCATGTTTTTTTAGAAAAAGCTAAAAAAATTGACACGAAAAGCATAAAAAACTAGTTTTGGGTTGACCTAGAATGTGCAACTTTGGATATGTTGTTGAACTTTTTTTTCTCTACAACATGGTATAAAAACCATTTCTGTTGCAATTTGTTTGGGATCGACCCATATATTTGGCTACTTTGCCTGTGTTATTATTGTTTCACAACGGAGGTGGTGTCTGGCTAGCCTCTGTGGGTTCGAATCTTGTCGTTGCTGATATGGTCTCGACAGCTGATCCTTAGGGTTCGGGTGAAGACAATTACTCCCAAAAGCGATGAGACGTGTCTCCTGTTCTGCAGTTAACTTAAGTTATTCCATAGAGTAACTCAGAACTGAAAAAAAAACTCTGGAGCAGCTTGATTTTCAGCTCTTGCAAGTATACTGTGGATTCCAAGACTGGTAGAAGTCATTGAAATGCTGTGTTGGCTAGGGCTATTCTGGTGCATAGTTCGTTTCTCAGTTGAAAGAAGTTTGGAAGAGTAGAAAGATAAGTCTGCGAACAAGCAACGGTAATGCAAGTGGTCAAGCAGCCTATGGCTCTGGATTGTAGGCGCTTCAAAAAACGGAGGATGATTTGTTAAATGTTTTCAATAGAATTTATCTAAGGATAGTTTTAAGTACCCGCTTGTCTGACTGTTTTCTAACAACAAACAGTACAAAAAATGTCTTTCGGTCCCACTTTCTAGGCGATAATTAAAGAAAGGTTGAGATGGTTAGAACGCGTTTTATGTATGAAGGATGACAGATTGCCTTCAATATCACCTTCGGTCGAGTCTATTGTCACTATCATCACAATATTCCTTTAGAACCGCTTGCTTAATGATGATGATCCAGAAAGGTTCAGTATCTCCATGTCAAGGCATGGAGGCCTTGGATCAAAGGAGCCCACTTGAGGCTTTTCGATTATACAGGCTAATAATGTTTTGCGTGATTTGGATTTGAACAAGCTGTAACATACACATCTTTCTACTTAAAAGTATTTATGAAACCTTTCCATTGTGACGGGCTATTTGCATAATTTGGTACCATTTTGACTTTTTGACTGATCGCATTAGAGAGCCATCTTGGAAAAATGGTTTGATGCCCTTTGGGCACATAGAGAATTAACAAGGTATTCTCGTACCTTCTGGTTGGTTTTGCCACTTAAGAACAACATTAGATATCATAATTTGGGGTCGAATGAGCCCTCTCCTAAGTTTCCACGATCTTCTGTCCTTATTGATGAAGCGAGTGAAAAAATGAGTGTTCCATTGCTACTTATAACGGTGTTGATTTGACTGATCAGCTGAACTATTAAGGCGTCAAAGCATTTTGACGTAAGAGGGATCTCATTTAATTCATAACTGCGCAGTGAGGCCGATGGGGAAAATGCTTCCATGATATTAGAATGAACGACCTCTCTCTGAAAATTGCCCCTCTTCCATTGTCCCGGATTCGTAATCGAAGAGTTCCTATAGAGCTTTTTTAGGCCAGTGGCTGATCCTCGCTAGCTGTACTTTGACATTTTTCTTTTATTTCATTTATGAAGGAATAAATCTAATTTATGCAATATTGCCAAATATCTATAACTTGCTTACATTTAAACGTTTGTATTTTGAAAGTTAGCCATCTACTAAGTTTTTTTTAGCTTCTCAGGAATCACACAAAAAAGAGTTTGATCGAAAAAGTTAAACTAAAAAAAATTAAGTGTAATATATTTCTAGTAAAAAAAAAAAACTATTAAAATAATGCCATACAAAGTTTCCGACAGAACGAATGATTTTAAATTTTGCACTAAGGTGAAGTCACAGCCAAATCACTATTGCCCCCTTTTGTAGTTATGCTTACAGTTAATTTAACACAGTTTCTCGCACTCAACTTTGTTCCTATTTAGATATCTTGGTACTTACGCATTATATGGGCCTGTCTAAAAAGTCAAGTTTGGTTAATGCTAGTGAAATAAAATAAAATAGGAGGAATATATAATAGTTTATAAACAAATTTGGGCTATATATTTGCACATTAAGGGGGGGGGGTAATGCATAGTATATATTAAATACGTAATATAACCTAACCTAGGTATATTTCCCCCTCCCTAAACCCGAAAAACAACAGTTTAAATATCGTAAACGCAATGAAAACCACGCTTTGCATTGCATTACTCTATAGCGGTATCTTGAATTAACCCTTCTGGCGGGTTTTTCGTGACTGGTTTCCTTGTAAAGACCCATATAATGCATAAGTACCGATATCTTAAAGAATCGCCCTCTCACGTCCATTATAGCCTTTTTTAGTTTCTGTTGCCAAACTATTTAGAATTGATTGGGTGGTCTTGTCATTACATGTAGAGATTGATAAGATGTCTAAACCAATGACAGAAAGCTGAAAGCCTACTCCTACTCTCCCGAAAATCTTGGAAAAACTGTTTAACTTCCCCGTTTTGTGCCGGAGATAGAGATATGGGTGCCCATAAGGGGAGGAAGGGGGGATCTAGCCCCCCTCCCCCTAGCTGAATGACGCTGCCTTGTATTTGTACTAATTTAAAAAGCTTTTTCCACAAAATATGTTTTTCAAAAAAAATTAAAGAGCTCTATTAAGCCAAAAATGGACTGAAATTAAGTCAAATAATCTTCCAAGTGTAAAACTACCACAAATCACTATCAACAAATAAATGAAACTCAAGACGAACATAAATTAGAATAAATAGCCGAGTCAAACTCAAAAACGAGCAAAAATTAACATTACTAGGACTGAAAAACCCCCATACCTTCTCAAGACCAGATCATAATTTAGGCTTTACTGAAAAAAACAAAAAACAAATGACTGTGGATTGACAGTTTAATATACTTATACTGATGTTTATTCCTTAAAGTTCTATTTTTTTGTATTTATTTAAGTAAAAAAGTAAAACATTTAAACATATTTTGTTTTCAGTAAAGCGTATTTTAAAATTAATTTTTGTTGGTTTTTTATTCAGATAGTCATTTTCATGAATTTTTTTATATATATCTTTTCGATTTTTCTTCTGTAAGAATCTATAGTTTGGCTTGCTATTTGTTTGTTGGGAGAAACTTTTTCAACAATTTTCAATCCTGACACAAATAGTATTTTATAATTTAATTTTATACCTCTTCAAATTGACCTGAAAAACTAAACTTAATATCATTCCCAGAAGATTCAATTTGTGCTCTTTGACAACCTGGATACACTTACACTCTATTTATTTATTTAAATTGTAAGAGCAGCAGTAGTAACAGAAACAGTAGCAGCCTCGAAAGCTTCAACTTAATACCCCTAGTCGTTCTCGATAAATTGATGAAGTGTCTTATTGACAACCGCAAACACAACTTTTTTATTTAGTTTTAAAGCAGTATTTAGTTATATAGCATAATGGGCCCATTCTATAATTGTGGGGGGGTGGACATGACCAATATCCCTAAAGACATAGTTGCTGGACCGTTCTACTATGCTCAGCAAAATAGTTGTCTCAGAATTTTGACTGGATGTGTTTGGGAAATAAATCGGCTTGATAGACGGGCTGATTGCCCTCCAATCTCTTTTTACTTTTAGAAAGGACACTAGAACTTTTAATTTTGAATCGAATTAGATTCTTTAAATGTTTCAATGATATTACTAGCTACTATAGAGTGGTGCTGCCTATGATATTGCTTATATGTCTTTTTGAAAACCTGCATGCATACAGTTTTTTCGTTTAATTGGAACTCCCCCTAAATTATTCCTAAAAGTTTTACCTTAATACTCTTAGCATTATTAGTTACAGTAACTGTAGTGGTAGTATTAAAAGCATACACATAGTGCCTTTTGGCTAGTTCAAAATCCCCACAACTTACTCTTAAAGGTCTAACTTAATAATATAAGTTGTTCTTGAGATATTGCTTTGTCTCCGTTTTGAAAGTCCATATTCTCATAGTTTGTTTTTATTTTGTTCAACGTCCGCCTAAATATTTCTTATATTTGATTACTGAAGACATTGTTATATTCTCTTTGAACTATTGGTTACAAAATGGCTATCTCACAATTTCGATCAACTGTGTTTGGGGAAAAGAGGATGTCAGGGAGGAGGAGGGGTCTATTTTCTCTCCATCACGCTTGACTCTTAAATTGGAACTAGAACTATACATTTCCAATCAAATGAACCTTCTCTAAAGTTCACACGACCACCCCTTCATAAAACCCTTACATTCCCCTGGGGCATAACTTACAACCCTTACTTCCATGCTCTGGGTCAACCCCAAAGGCCGTGTTATGAGATCTTTGGTCTATTTTTGAATACATGGCTATCTCAAAATTTATATTGGATGCATTTGGGGAAAATATGACGTGGGTGGGGGGGGGTACAGTTGCCCTCCCATAAATTTGACTCTTAAAAATGACACTTAAACTTCCGACTTCTAATCCAATGAGCCCCCTCCGAAGCTTATACGACCACCGTTTCCATAAAAACCTTATATGCCCTCGGCGCATAGCTTACAACCCTTACCCTGAGGACTGTGGGGGGGGGTCTCATCCTCAAAGACATAATATCTGGGCTTTTAAACTATGCCAAACAAAATAACTATCTCGAAATTTTGATTGGAAGTGTTCGGGGAAGTTATTGGAGTGGGGGAGGGGGGGGGGGGGCTGGTTGCCCTCCATGAGCTCTTTTTAAAGTTTCTATGACATTACTTTCTATAAGAAGTGCCTTGGTCTAAAAAAAAATAATATATTGTGCCCACGCCGCTCTTTGCTTAGGCAGCGCTATCGCACTGCCTGTGATATTTTGTCTTGAGATTTCAATAATACAACATTGAAATTGTCGATTACACCCGGGAGGCCCCCCCCCCCCTCTAAAATTCAGCCTATGGGCGCCCATGGATGGAGATATTCAGTTTTAATGAAATCCACATAAGCAGAAAGTGTGACTTTAGCTTTTTGATTAAATGAAACAAAAATTTCTGTTTAAAGTTTAGGAAAGGGCAGTCCTTGAAAATTTTCTAGCTAACCTGTTGGAAAGGTGCAAAAAATCAATTCAAAGGAATTATTACTTGAGTAATGTGACCGCTTTAGGAGTTCCTTGCGGTGTCAGTAGCTCTTGATTTACAAATTCGCTGGCCAAAAGAAAGTAAAATTTCACTTTCTACTCAGTCAAATTTCACAGTCAAGCCACAAATTCTCGACAGCTTTTGATGATAGCTAGTCCCCTGGCAGAATTTGTTAATGGGACATTTGTCTTAGAAATGGTCTGTCGACGGTGAGGCTCACTAAATGATATTTAAGGTGTCATGTCGCCTTAAGGTCTGAAAGCATATTTTCATTATTTTTTTTAGTTTTACGTTTAATTAACCCCTATTGTAGTGCGCTCTCGTGTCAAATAATATATCCCATGCCTCTTAGGTGTGGTCATATCCCACCTGAGGTCCTTCGCCCCAGGTACTGCCATATTGAGTTTTCAACTTCCTAGTCCTTCCCAAATTACTGCCTTTTTTCCAAGACTTGCTTGTCTTGAGTTTTTAAAAATGATTTCGCAACAAATAATTTAGTGCCGGTGTTAATTTCCTCTTTTTAAACAATTGTCTTTTTTGGTTCAAGGATGGTCATCATCTCGTCACAGGTGCATGATCTGTCCATTTAAAATTTCCTGCTTCAACTATAATAAGACGACAATTCAGTGTTGAATTATGTCCGTCCAGCTTCGAATTTTCTTTTGTGGGTTTTTAAAGGGAACGTGGTTTTTAAATTTTAAATACCAGTGCTATTGGTCTTTCTGTTGGAAAATATTAAAAACAAGTTTTAAGTGAAAGTAAATAATGACATAGAAACTTAAAACTAACATAAATGATCGAATGTATGAAAAGGGCTTCCAATACCCTATACACCGCCCCCGCTCTTTATAATGGAGTAAAACTTTTGCTTCATTAATTTAAACTAGAAAATTATATTCTTCCCTTTAGATATTTATCAGAGGAGGGAGGAGGATGACGGTGGAAATGCCAAACATGATTTTCTATGCCTTGATTGTTCAGTAATTCAAGCAGTGGAATCTTGCGACAAATATTGTTCGTTGGGGATCCTCCCTGCACTCTCTCAACTCTGTGCAGTGACGCAAATAAATACGACCGTTTATTGCAAACCGATGCACTTTTTGATACATGGTCTAAATTAATTGATTTTTTTATATGGACACTGTATATTTTTAAAATCACATCATGGTTGCAGCGGCAGCTGCAACCTAGTAAAGAGTGAACCACAGCCCATAGTAATCAAAAGTTGAAAAACATGTTTTCAAAAAAACTGTCTAGTGATAAAAAAATTGCCATTTTACACTGAATTAGGATTGGTAACTATTGTTTCGGTTAATCTTAGAAGTAAAAGTTTATTGTGAAAAGAATTTTATGGTGATTTCGAAGAAGAGCCTCAAACCCCTTAAAAATGGCGTCCAATCAAAATAAAAAGTGCACCATTGGAATCAGCATGGTTGAAAACT
>JAQQPU010016793.1:0-19467 GCA_029168905.1 Artemia sp. Kazakhstan ARC1039 | reverse complement strand
GCGAATTTGAAACACGCCCATTTATAACCCGCTCGCTAATAGATTCACCCCGTATGGTGATTTATTCCTTGATTATATTATGAGTATGTCACAGTATATAAATTATAGGCAGTATGATCTTTCCCTATTCTACCCATTATAAAACCCCAAACCGAGGTGCGAGTGCTCCGGAGAACGTAGAAAAATAGGTGACATTAGATCTTTTCACGGGTAGACAAGTCAGATCTCTCTTGAACGCGAAACTTGGCTTCAACGTTGGAATACTAATTTTGAAGAAACTAATTTCAAATTAATTTATTCCAATACATACACGAAAATCGGTAATTAGTAGTGCAATGTTATTATTAGATGTTTTTAGGAATTAAAAGTAGGTTTCGATGTCTCAAGTTGGTTTCAAAGGCATTTTGAGAAACTTTCTGCCAAAATACGTGTTCCAGGGTAATTGGACAGCTGATGGCAGATCAAATGAGAGGAGCTGTATGTACGCGCTAATGCAACAATAAATGTGAGGAGCTGTTTGTTCGCACCGAGAATGAATAGCCAGAAATTATCTGCGGTAAACTTACGGCTTTACCTTTATACTGTGGAGTATGTTGACTGAATGCTTGATCGGGAGATAATGCCAGTAAGTTGTATAACTCTAATTGGCCCTCAAATCTTGAACAAGCCCCTGGTTGTTTTTTGAGGTGGGGGGGGGGGTATTTAGTTGTTAGCACGATTGTGCCCGGCCTCTTTTGAACCCATCACTGTAGCAACAAAAGAACAGGCATTGCACCGATCTATTGCCGATGGTCACTAACGTGACTATTGCGTCCTCCCTCCTAGGAGCCAAGATATAGCCTTAAGTTATATACAAAGTTACTGATGTTCTTTTTCAAAATACATTTTTTTTTGCCCTATGAAGCCAAAGATGATGAGAAAAGCACCAAAAAATCATGCCAGCTAACAAAGGAAGTAACAATTTTGTACAGAAATTAAATAAAAAACAAGTTTTTTCAACTGAAAGTTAGGAGAAATATTAAAATTTAAAACGAATAGAAATTATTACGAATATGAGGGGGATTGCTACTCCTTAAAACCTCGCTCTTCACGCTAAAGTTTTTTAGTACTTAAAAAAAAATATTCTTATTGTTCTAATTAAACGAAGGGTGTTTCGGGAGTCGCTCTTAAGGAATTGAGACATAATTCAAACTTAGCTTGAAGACTAAGGTGTTGAGGAAGAGTAACCCTCATCAGATTCGTAATAATTTCTGTCCGTTTTAAATTTTAATGTTGCTCCTTACTTTAAGTTGAAAAAACTTTTTTTATTTAATGTCTGATCGTTTTTTAAGTAATGCCAGGAAATCTGGCAACATTTCCACGGATAAATCCCTCTTCCCCACAGATTCATTCTCTAGACAATTCAGTCCTGGTGAAAATTTACCCCGGACAATTACCCTTAACATCTCCACGCGTAAAATTGAGTCGGCAATAAGAAAGCAATAACTAAGAAGAATTTCGTGCAGGAATTCTGGCAAATTCCCCTAGTGTACAATTTCCCCTGAAAAATTTACCCCCTGGTTCTTTAAAAATGCTTCTTTTCAAATTCACATGCCTTACTGTTTCAGGAGTCGTCAAACAGTTCGTGGTAACGAACTGTAAGTAAGGAGCGACCCGGCTCAATGGTAACCGAAACTCTAAAAAACGGAATTTTGATACCAATACATACATCAAAAGAATCAGATTTTAATTCTGATTTCAAATATATAAGTTTCATCAAGTTTAATCTTACCCATCAAAAGTTACGTGCCTGAGAAAATTTTGCTGATTTTCGAAAAAAGGGGGAAAGACCCCTTAAAAGTTAAAGAACCCTAATGAAAATCACACCATTATATTCAGCGTTTCAGAGAACCCTACTGTAGAGGTTTCAAGCTCCTATCTACAAAAATGTGGAATTTTCCATTTTTTGTCAGAAGAAAGATCACGGATGCGTGTTTATTTGTTTTTTTTGTTTGTTTTTTTTTTCCCAGGGGTGATCGTATCGACCCAGTGCTCCTAGAATATCGTGGGAGGGCTCATTGGAACAGAAATTAAAATTTCTAGTGCCCTTTTTAAGTGACCAAAAAAATGAAGGGCAACTAGGCCCCCTCCCACGCTCATTTTTTTCCCAAAGTCACCCGATCAAAATTTTGAGATAGCCATTTTGTCCAGCATGGTCGAAAATATCATAACTATGTCTTTTAGGATAACTTAATCCCTCAAAACTCCCGGGGGAAGGGCTGAAAGTTATGAACTTTACCCCAATGTTAACATATAGTATTGGTTATTGGGAAGTATACAGACGTTTTCAGGGGGAATTTTTTCTGGTAGTGGGGGGTGGGGGTGGGTCGGGGGTTATATGGGAGGATATTTTCATGAAGGAAGTTTTCATGGGGGAAGGGACATTGCTATGAAGGGGGCGCCGGATTTCCCATCATTATTTAAAATAAAAAACAGAAATTAAATATAAAAAAACAAGTTTTTCAACTGAAAGTAAGGAGCAATATCAAAACTTAAAACGAACCAAAAAATATTAGCTATATGATTGGGTTCACCTTCTAGTCAATGCCTCGCTCTTTAAGCCAAAGATATTTTAGTACTTTCATAAGAGCTATTTATTCTAATTAACGACCTTTGTGATTAAGCGGTCATTTTTAAAGAATTGGAACAAAATTCGAACTTTAGCTTAAAGAGCAAGGTATTGACTAGGGGGCAAACCCCCTAATATACGCATTAAAAATATATGAATATAGAAGTTCGTTACGTAAGTTAATTCGTAAGTTACGTATATTTATTACTAATAAAAACGTTCGTAAATAAAATTCAACAAGTTTCGAGAAAGCCATTTAACCAAATAAAAGTAAAATTAATATGCAAATTTCGTTTTAATTATTCATGCACGGTGAGGCAAAATCAAAACCTGCATTAATTCAAAAACGTTCAAAAATTAAAGATAAAAAACAAGTTTTTTTTGAACTGAAAGTAAGGAACGACGTTAAAACTTAAAACGAACAGAAATTATTCCTAATATGAAAGGGGCTGTCCCTTCCTCAATGCCTCGCTCTTTACGCTAAAGTTTTTTATTGTTTAAAAAAAAATAAGAGTTGTGAGAAAGTCAAACTTTAGCGCAAAGAGCGAGGCGTTGAGGAGGGGACAGCCCCTTTCATATACGGAATAATTTATGTTCGTTTTAAATTTTAACGTCGTTCCTTACTTTCAGTTAAAAAAAAACTTGTTTTTTTATTTAATTCTTAAAGAATTGGGACAAAAAGTAAAACTTTAGCGTAAATAGCGAGAAATGAGAAAGGAGTTGTCCTCCTTGTAAACGGAATCATTTCTGTTTGTTTGAAGTTTTTATGCTGCTCCTTACTTTCAGTTGAAATCCCTCTCTCCCGTGTAAATATCCTCAGGAGAATTCTACCAAGAAACTTTCCTCTTCACGAAAGATTCTCCCTATGAAAAATCCCCCCAAATATTCGTATATTTCACAATAACAAATACTAGCCTATATGTAAACAGGCAAATTTTGTAGTTTACAACCCATTCCCTAGGGATTGGCGGCGGAGATCATGTCATCCTTAGAGGGAAATTTATTGGACTTTTCGATTATACTCAACCAAATCGCTTTCTAAAAATTTTGATTAGGTGTCTTCTGGGAAAAGGGGCTTAGGAGAGGGACTAGTTGTCCTCTAAACTTTTTGGTCACTTAAAAGGGACACTAGAGCTTTTAATTTCAGTTCGAATAAGCCCCCTTCCGATCTCTTAGGGCCAGTAGTTCGATACAATCACCCCTTAAAAATAAACAAAAAACCACGTCTTGGTGATCTTTCTTCTGGCAAAATTTCACATTTTTGTAGATCAACTTCACAGTTTTGTAGATCAAAATTTCACATTTTGTAGCAACTTGAAACGCCTAAAGTGGTGTTCTCTGATATGCTGATTGTGTGATTTTCATTAAAGTCCCCCGACTCCTCTTTTTTTTTGGGGGGGGGGGGGGTGTTTTCCCGCTTTTTCAAAAATCAGGTAGATTTTTTCAGGCTCTTAGATTTTGATTGGATAACATTAAACTTAATGAATTTTTGCATATGTGGAATCAAAATAAAAACCAAATTTGTTTTATTTATTGATTATTATCAAAATTCTTTTTTTAGAGTTTCTGACAATATTGGGCCGATTCGCTCCTAGTTTACAGTTCGTTACCACGAACTGTTTGATAAATACACCAAAACCAAAGGTATAAAATCAACTAAAAAGCCCAGCTAGCACAGTTGGCAGGTTATATGATCAAATAGCCATTTATTCACAGCGTCAAGGTTTCGAACCAAAAACTTGAAATTTTTTCCTAGAAATATTGAGAATATATTCAACTTTTTCGGTCAAAAGTTGCGTTTTAGTTGTGTAAAATTAATATTTGACTATAGTGAACGGGGAAATGAATAAAGAATTTGATTGCAGACGGGAAGGTACATTTTTTCTCTTCGTAAATGAGTTTTCCCAAGCCCTGAGTTTCAACAACTTTGACCTTTTTAATCTTGGGGATGAAATTGTAACTTCAAGAGAACTTTTTTGGGTGGGGAGGGGGGCAAGGCAACTTCAAATTTCTTTTGCTCTATGAATCCTTTTATTCTTGCTGTGGAATGCGCACTGGAGGCCCAAAATCTCAAAATATTGCCGTTTTTGTCATGACCTTGCCCCCTCCTCAAACTAAATTCCCGTATGTCTCTAATCTCTTACTAATCCCAATTTTATCTCTGTTTGGTTTGTCCTAACAATGAATTATAACTTCCATGAGAAATAAAATCATTTCAAATCCAACTTACCTCTTAGTTTTACACTGAAATAGCTAGTCTCGGGGATACTTTACAAAAAGAAGGGTGTTCAATTATCCACCAAATCATTTTTGGAATGCTTAAATATTATTATTTTACAATTTTTAAATTATTTCCTAATAGTTTTCATCCGTTCATTTATTCCTAGCAATAAAGCATATTGAATTTTGTCTTCCGGGAGAGGAGGAATGGGCGGGGAGGAAATATACCACTGCGTGGCAATACGGCATCTGAGACTGGGAGGCTAAACTGGTAAACTTTAGACAATTCTAAATCATCAGCTGGCTATCTCTGACTTTTCATTGGACAGCTTTTTGGCTATCATTAGGCAAAAATTGAGGTGATATGGCATACAATGGCATAAACACCACTTTTCAGTGACAAGATCTCTTTTGTTTTCTTTATATTCCTCTTACTTTATGACCGGTAGTTCGATACGATTACCCCTGAAAAACAAACAAAAACTAAACACACACCGTTACCATCCTTCCAAAAAAAAAAACACAACATTTCGAATATCTGTAGAAAGGGGCTTGAGCCCCATTTTGTAGAATGCAATGATATACTGAATTTGTTGGTTCAATTTTAATCTTTTTGTCGTTTAAATTTAATTTTTTTAGTGTTTTCTTACATTTTCTAAAATTATCCAGATTTTCTCTGGTCAACAACTTTTGACGGTAACTCCATTACTATGAACTGTTTGATTTTTATAAAAGGGTGAGTCCCATATCTTAAAACTTATCACTATTAGGCCTGTTCTATTGCACTAAGATCTTACAAGATTCCACATCTTTCTGCAAAAATTTCCGTTCTTTTAACTCATCTTTGTTCTAAGATCTTACAGCTCACTGATGTTAGCAAAAAGTGTGAAGGACGCCATCTTTTTGCCATATAGAACAATGATGAGAGAACTTTGATGATATACTCATCATTGTTCTTAGACCGCTGATCAGAGCAGAATGATGAAAGACGTTTACAAAAGAACGCTATAAGATGTAAGATCTCAGTGCTAAGAATTCACTTTTAAGCGTTCTTCGTCAAAAGATGTACGATCTTTGCACAAAGATGAGTAAAACAACGGCCCTATTGTCTCGTAAGGACTACGCTAGTAACGCTACGCTTATAGGAAACGACTGTGCGTAATTCAAGGAAAACAGAGAAACAAAACCTCTTTTGCGGAAACGCATCAGTTTCAGATGATCTACTCATTTTATTTTTGAATTACTAATAAATAATTTGTACGTTTTCAATTTCTTAAATTCCCTCCAAATCAATGCGAAAGTCAAAACTGCCTACAACACTATTGATGATACATAGGGTCAGAAATGGGCGTAATTAAGGTTTTGGAGGGAGGAAATAACAAGTTATTTCTTAAGGGGAAAGAAACTGCAGAAACAGTCTCTCTTTGCCCTATTTTTGATACAAGAAAAATTTGTTTCTTTCATCTCTGTCTATAACCTCTCCTGACTCCGCCTTTGGGGAACAGAGCTACGGAAGAACCGAATTAGACGGCTCACCTGGCTTTTTTAAGAAGTGTCCACTTGCTTCAGGTAAAAAGACCCGCATTTTGAGTGCCACAAATAAACCAAGCTATAACAATTAAACGTTATTGTAATAGAATCTTAATTCACACATTAAGAATAACCTGTTGTTGTTCAATTGCAATACTGATGAAACAATTTAATCATTTTTTTTTCTTATAAGGTTCTGCACAATTTATTACAAGTCGTGAGACAAAGCTAACACCCATCTCAGGCTTCATCCAAATCAAGTTTAACCAGTCATTGACTTCGATCGTAACGTAGATAACTGTTTAATGTATCTCGTTGGTTTCTATAAAAATAATAAAAAAAAGTATCCCTGATGAAAGCCCAGAGTGAAGTTGCAACCACTTCAAACGAACAAAGATTACCACGTCGCAGTTTATGCAACATAATTTTTAAAGACTTTTTCAGACTAACTGGCTCGTGATATTTCCCTGGATTGTAAGAATTCTGAAAAACTAGTACTTCACTAAAAACACAAAACCGACGTAATTAGAAGCATATATAGAAGGTATTATAAATGGAAAAATCTCCAAAGCACCAAGAACACTGAAAATAATATCTGAGTCTTTGAATTGGTCAAATGGAAACTTACACAGCCAAATACATCTTTAAAAATTATTTAAACTCGTAAACTTAATTTACATTGAAAATAAGGTACGTATTTAAAAAATCAGCAAAAAATGAATGAAAAAAATGGTACTGGTGCGTTATATGGACACTTTTATACATTGTACAAGGAAACCAGCCACGAAAAACCCGTCAAACAGGCTATTCTCAAGAGACCGCTATACATAAATGACTGTAAAGCCGTGGTTTCTCAATGATTTACAATGCTTAGACGATTGTTTTTTGGGGTTTAAGGGGGAAAAAGGTACCTGTGTTAGGTTAGGTAACGTATTTAATATATGCTATGCTTTACCAACACCCCCCCGCCTAATTTGAAAATATATAGCCCAAATTTGTTAATAAACTATTATATATTCATCCTAATTTATTTTTCTTCATTATAATTAACCAAACTTGACTTTTTAGAAGTGTCCATATAACGCACCAGTACCAAAAAAATATATTGTCATGAAGCTGTAGAAACCGTAACTTTCTTGATTGTTATAGTAAAACAAAAATACACCATAAATCTAAGCTGTGCATTATTATGGATATTTTCAAAATTAGTTAAGATTAAACACTTCAAACTATTAGTTAATCGATTTAACTACAAAAACATCTTTTTTAGAAAGACTAATTAGGCTATCCTATTCAGTTATATTGATCCCTTTGGTTGACTATTGACAGATCAGTAGAATCCTTATTTTCTTCTGATTAAAAAAATGCCGCTTTTGTTGCTTAATTTTTACATTTTGTCATTGCCTATATTTGTCCAACTTTATGATGGCTTTTTAAGGTTAAATTTATAAAAAGCACATAAATATAACAACTAGCTTTCAAATAAGTCCTGAAATGGCTCTTCATAGTGTCTCAATGCCCCACTAGCGCCAGAGAAAAAAGCAGAAAGATGAAACAAAAAAGAAAAACACATCAGTGCTTTCTATGCAAAAAGTGATTTTCCTTGTTGTTCAGGCTGGGGGGGGCTGTAATTCTGTTGCGAGAGAATTTCGAATATGACGTTTCAATGGTGTACTTTACATTTCGATCCAATGATTGGTTTCAGGCTACTTTCCAAAACTTCAGTAAATTTATTTTTGCAGTAACATAGTCACCACTCCTATTCAGCTATACAGGGCATTTTTATCACTAGACAGTTGTGTTTCCAAAACACATTTTTAAACTTTTTGTAACTTTTATTTCAGGGATGGAAGTGTTTGATTGGTAGCCAAACCGCCACTGTGCCCTTTTTTGTCCCAGACACTACTCCCCCCCCCATAATATCAGATCAAAGCTACAAGATAGGCATTTTGCTTAGAATAGTTTGAATAATTGAAAGGTCCAATAAATATACATCTGTTTAAGCTACCTATAGTAACACAATAATTCTTACGGAACTTCATTCTTATCAGAAAGACTATTCAATCGATGTTCCCATTTATCCTCATTTTAATTTGTGACGCACGTGACCTACGCAGCCCCAGAGGCGAGGGCCCTACATTAAACAAACTTTCCCTTATCCACGGATTAGTTTTATTAGAGGCATCACTGTAGCGCTGCCTAAGTAAAGAGCAACATGCCTTCTTTCCACTGATTGTTTTTCCCCTCAGCCACTGTGTACATAAAAGGTGGCTGTAGAAACTTGGGAGGAGGCTAATTCCAAAGGAAATTGAAAGTTCTAGTGCGCCTTTTAAAGAGTTGAAAGTCATTGGAGGGCAACCAGCCCCACTAAACGCTGCTATTTCAGCCCACCCTCCTTCTCGTAATCTCCAAGTCATGTGATCAAAATTTTGAGATAACAGATATGCCTCCGGGATGAGATGACCCTCACAGCGCCTGAACCAAGGGCTATAGTTAATGTCAATTGTTTACAAATAGACTTTATAGTGGAAGGGGACATGTTTGATCTGGCGTTCCCAGTGACTAGAAATTTTCATTGATTATTTTCTGAATAAGACACATGGCAGATAGATCTAATCACTATACATTAGACATAATTCACTTCAAACTTCTGCAATAAATACTTCGACATAATGTCCCCCGTAAGGTTCCTTGGCCATGAAAATACAGTTCTTTACCACTTCCCCCCTCCCCAGCATTAACGTCCTGCCCTTTACCTGAAAATTTACACACACGACAAATTTTTTTAAATTTATAATCTAGTTAGAGATTCGTGGATATTTCAGCACAGCAATTTCACTAATATCTACCAGCTTGACGAATCGAAAGAGCTTTTATTCCCAGAGTATTCCCTTTAAAGGATCACGCACTAGATCCCTTTGCGTAGATTACACGCACAGATGCAGGATTGGAGGCATACACATAAAGATAGGAAGCCCAGAGTACGAATACTGGGATTGGAGCTTGGGGGATGGTAGAGGTACGACCAATGGCAAGTTAGAGGCGTAAATTTGTGCACACCTATGGCAGACAATGCGCTATCCCTTGATTTCTTTCTCCTGTAACTCGAAAATAAATCTCTCCTTCTTTGGCCATAAGATAAGACTCAGTGTTCCATTTGGATAGGCACAATTTATCAAGTTAATTGACTAGAAATGTGCATTCTCAATAGGGCAAGTATATAAAAAGCTTTTTTTTAAATTGAAATAAAGCAAAAAAAAGAATTTTTTTAATGAAGGTAAAGAAAGGAATTTGTCTTCGATCTCTTCAACCCTTCGATCTTTACACTTAAGTTTTACATTGTTATGCAGAAATCGCATTTATGAGTGAGCATTTACCGTTGGTGACAAAAATTCAAGATTTAGCGTACAGAGCGGGGGTCTGAGGATGGGGCAGATTACACGGAAGTTCGCTAAAGTTATATACACACACGTGTATACTGCGTGCCAGTATTGCCTTTGAAACTGGGGGAGGGGGGGGGGGAGGGCTAAACAAATACCCTTTCAATAGCTCTCATAATTATTGCTCTAAAACATTTTGACCCTGTTGCGCCAAAATTACTGCTTTATTGGCTAAAATGCTAGAATACGACAATATCCTATGGCATGATCTCTTGTTTTACCCAAAAATAGCATTATATCGATAAATACCCATTCAAATGAACTCGCTTTTAATAATCCAAGACTACTGGCCGTGGATGGTTACATGCATGACTATCCTTCTCAGGGAAACAAAAAACTTGCATATTTTATCCCCAGCTGCTTCAGAGTTCTATAAAGGGTTCTAAGAAATATTCACTTGAATTGCACAATTTCCTCCTGGATGAGTTCGCCCCAAAAAGGGGCATGCCCCTTTTGGGGGAATTCAATTCCTATTTTAAATGATGTGTATTTACAGCTTTGATGAGCAAGTAGAAAATTAGTTTAGAATCAGCACCAATAATAGATTTTATGGCTGCATATATTTTAATCAAAACTTGGTTTTTTAGAATTTCGGTGTCTATTGACGACGGCTGATCAGTTTGTCGCTACTAACCGCTTGATCCAAGGTATTCGTAAATATAAGAAAGGATTAATCGGCAACTTTTTTTCGAATGAGCCTTCTCCCGATTTTCTAGGACCATTGGTTCGATACAATCGCCCATAGAAAAAACAAACAAACAAGGAAAAAAATAAACACAACTCGGTAATAATAACTCTCTTCGGAAAAAAATCCAAAATTTCTATTTTTCTAGATAGGGGTCTCGCAAGATTCGTAAATTTTGGTGGGTAACTTAAAATTTAAGGAATATTGCATATTTAGCATCACCATTAAAAAAATCGATCCTTTTGATGCATCTACTTTTATCCTTACTCACAACTTACTCACAGTTCGCTCCTTACTCACAGTTAGAATTGGCATTATCATCATCAAGTTATCAGTATGGGGCAATAGTTTGGGACTTTGCTGCAATTTATGGAATTTGATGTAGTAATGAGTCTTTTAAACATTTCAAACGGATAACAAAACAATTCACTTTAATTGAACAAGCGAATAGGCAGTGCTTAGTTACCTACGTCTGGCCATCAGTTGTTTTTTGTAACCTAGTTATTATGCAGTCCAGGAGCTACTGCCTACATATATCTTTGAAAACAATCCTTTCTGTATGCATAAGTATGTTGATGCTTCGCAAAATTATTATTGCTGATATTGTTCGTTTATAAACAGCTGCCAAATTAATGGGCAATTAAACTTTGTACAATTGATATTTTGGAAGTCAAATCAACCCATTGTTTTAAATCTGAAAAATATCTTACAAAACATTAAGGGATATGGTCCTCCCTTCTTTCCAGTAATAGTGTCTATCAATGGTAACAAGCATTCGTTAAGTGTTGGGCTGTTTGCACCGAGAAAACAGAAAAATTTCGTCTTAAGAGGAACATAAAAAAATCCTTCTGAGAAGAAATTCGGCATAATTTTCCGTAGTTTCTTTTTTTGGGTGAGGGGGGAATCTAGATTCCTTAGAGCCACTATCTAATGTATGCAGCTAATAGGGGGATACAATGGATTTTTCATTGAGGGGGGGTCAAAACACTAGTAAGAGGGAAATTAAATGAAAGCTATAAGAAATCATAGTCAACGCAATAGCATTGATTAGAGAAATTGGTGTTACCAGTTGTGTGGGATTGCGTACTGCAATCCCAAACAAAAATAGAACGATGACACCATTCAGCCAAAGGTGATATTTTCACAAAAAAATTGCTTGGAAAAACGCACCAATTTGAAGAATTTAACGAACAACCACATAAAAAAGCGCTCAAATTGCGCAAATACACCCTATTTGTCGACACTGTGAGCAATATGTCTCCCATCTTTTCGTGTGTGCTTTTCGGCCTCTTTGTATGCTGTCGATAGTCGTTGGGGCTTTGAGAGGTTTCATTTGGCTGCAAATGGAAGGCTCTAGCTCTCGTTCTTAGAAGCAAAACAGATCGAAACGCAGCCTGCCACTCCTTCAAAGGCCCAGGTGACTCCAGGTGTCCATATAGCCTCATATGGCACGAGATTAATATTTCAAGATAGCCATGGTTGAAAGGTCGAAGAAATGTATCATCAAAGGCAGCATGATAAGCGTCATACAGGGACAAACTCCACAAATTGCACAAATAGCCCATTTAAAACAAAGAAACAGTTTAATAGAAGGATTGACATGGTACGCTTTATTGAAATCATTCATGCAAGGGTTTTAATACCTATGACTGGAGGGCCCATTGCATGGCACTTGGGCTAAAGCTTCCTCCATCACCCCACTCTTTCTTTCGCCAGAAATGGTATTTAAGGGTTTCCGAGCTTGCAAATGACAGACATGAAGTCTTTTGTACAACACAGACGTGTTGGGGAGAGTTCTATAATAATCGTTTTAGGAGAGTTCTGAAAAAAGCTGTTCGTCTAGTCATGTCAACTCTGTTTTCACGTTTACGTTAACTATGCTAAAGCACCAGGTTTTTTTGTGTTTTTTTTTTTCAATCGTGGTGTAGATGCAAACAAGATTAATTTTCCTCAAAGGTATAGTTTTTACTGATAAAGAGAAAAAGAGATAAAAATCACCTCATGAGCTTGCGTGAAGCATTGAGCAAATCTTTTTTCTACAAAGGGCTTGGCTCTGCCTTCCAAAGTAGGCAAAGCTATGCCTCTAACTTCCTGGAAAACTGCCAAAATTCGCAGAGCTTGACCACCCGGTATGGATAATGGAACATATTGGTTTCTTTTACCTAAAAAATAACGACAAAGTAATACATATATAACAAAATAACCTGAACATACATAGTTAAAAGGGTATACAAATACATGAATGAAGTCAAGATACATATACAAACACTCATTGAGACTTAGCAGGGATGGGTATATACGCAAGAAAATCTGTTTAAGCAGACACAAGCATTGTCATGCCTATAACACATGCACAAAAACAAGGAATAACATGTACACAAGCAAGTAAAGACAGCAAAGACAAACACTGATAAAACCACATGCTCCGCATATATCTAGTTGGTCAAAATTCAACTACTTTCTTATGGGATTCTTATATCCACTTTAGTACTACAGTTTTTGGCGTCAGCCATATTAAAAATAACCAATTTGCCATTGCGACTAGTTTTTTTTTTGTTACCTAGTTTCATCACTAGGCTCTATCTAGTTCTATTCATTAGAAAGTTCCATGAAACACCGTTTAAAGCCACCATATAGTCTTTGGTGATGCCTGAGCCTGTTCTAACACCCTTATTCTGAGTCATAGATCATGCCGAGATATTTTTGGAGAAAAGCACAAAGTCGGCTACGACATTTGGTAGCAGGTATTGTGCAAACCAAGATGGGCCCAGGAATGCACAAAGCCTCCATTCCAGGCACTTCTTGCTGTCCGGTTCTAAGCCGGCTTAAGCACTTCGGTGTAGATTTGAGAAGATATGCGATCCCCGTCCTTTACTGGTATCCAGTATCATTGCTTTTTTTTAGGCCAAAATAATTTCAATGATTTAAAGAACATGGAAACTGGAACTTGGAATGTTACGACGTTAAAAAATGACCACCCTATTGACATCTTGACTGACGAATTCAGACGATTCGAACTGGACTTATTAGGAGCTCCAGAAACTCATATTCCAGGGGTAGGAAGCATGAAATTAGGGGATATAGAATTTGTTTACTCAGGCAGGAAGTATGGGGTACGTAGACAGGGAGTAGGGATCATGATGAATAAGGAAGCTGCTAAATCTTGTTTAGGCTGGGAAGGTATTAATAATAGAATACTAATTGCTCATTTTATGACTAAAAAGTTCGGGGTATCAGTTATAGTAGTATATGCCCCTGTAGAACCGACTGACGGAGATACTAGTGACTTTTACTTACAAATACAGGAGCAAATAGACAGGGTCCAAAGTAGAAATATGATGTTTTTAATAGGAGATTTTAACGCCTAGGTTGATAGAAATGGAGATGGATGGTATCCTAGCCTAGGTAAATTTGGTTTAGGAGAAAAAAAAAAAAAAAAAACAGTAATGGATACAGACTTTTGCAATTTTGTAGGTATAACAATCTAGTAACAAAGCAAGGACAGCAACTCAGATAGCCAATGAGGAAGAATTTAAGGAAACTTTCAGTGATCTCTTTAGCGTAGCTCACCAGGAAGCGTTACAGCTCATCAAAATTGAGGAAGACAAGCAATTATTGTTGGCCCAGCGAGAAAAGGAAGGCGAGGGGTTATAGCAGAGATTGACATGTCACTGACAAAAAGGAGAAAGTACGGCAAAATAAACAAAAAGCCAGTTTCACTTGAAGACGAAACAACAACTTGACATATCAAATCTGGATCGTACTCTGTTATTGGAGTCTTCTGATTCAGCTTCTAGTAATGATGATGCAGACATGAAAGTATTACAAAGAATCGGCAGTGAAGCCACCGAACAACCATGTACACCAAAAAAAAAACGTGGAAGAACTAACATTTTAATTCCTGCACTCCTGTCATCTCTAGACCGCACAAAGACAATTGATAGGCAAGCAGTTCAGATCATTGCCCTAATATTTCAAGCGACAGGTCACAACGTTCAAGATTTCAGTATCAACAGATTATCTATAAGACGTTACCGTCAGAAGCATCGTGTCATATTTTCATCTAAGTTGAAGTTTGATTTCAATCCCCAGAAACCAATGGTTCTTCACTGGGATGGAAAGATTATGGAAGACCTCACTGGAGATGAAAAAGTTGACCGACTGCCGATAATTGTTTCTGGATCTGGAACAGAACAACCCCTTTGTATCCCAAAGCTGGCTTCAGGTACTGGCAAAGCCATGGCAGATGCAATGATGGACACAGTGTCTGACTGGGGCATAGTAGACAGTATCAAGGCTTTCAGCTTTGATACAACATCAAGCAACACCGGCCGAATGAACAGTGCCTGTACTTTGTTTGAACAGCATCTTGGTAGAAGTGTTCTGCATCTTGCATGATGCAGAACACTTCTGCATCATGTTAACTTTTGATGTAGAAGTGAAAAAATAAGGACTACCCTAATAAAAATTTTATTTATTTTGACTAATCAGATTCACCCGTGACGTACTGACTAAACCAATTAAGCATTTTGATTAGTCATGCATGGTTGAAAGTAGAACTAGAGCCTATTTTTCTTGCTGGTCTTGCTGCACCCAATACACCTTGTTACACCTTACTACACGAATATAGACAAAGTCTAGGTGCTGTTTTATTTTTCATCTTTTATTTATTCCTCAAAGTACATCATAAGTCCTAACGTTCAAATTTTTAGTCAGATTTTGACAGACCTGTTGACAGATAACTTATCTTTATGCGGTCCAGATTCAGGAATCTAGCTCTGGAATCTATCAATCAAGACCGAACTTAACAAACCAATAATTAAACAACCTTGTTTTTAACGTCAAAAGAAGATGTTTTGGTACAAGTAACTGGTCCTCAATGACAAAAATCATTCGTTTTTGCTTAACTGTTGTTATACGTCTACATAACGAGGCTTTACTAGTGATCTTGAAAGAATTGAAAAATGGGCAAGCAATGGAAATTTAGGTCTGGGAAATGAATAGGCCTATTCTAGGGCTTCTCCACCAGCCTTTCAGGGATATTGAAAAATAATAAGTGGAAACAATAGTTATTAGGCTCGTCTTGCTCTGAGATGGATGTGTGGTATAGCGTATCGGTAGCTTCCAAGACATAGGGAGGGGGGTTAAGGTATTCGCTTGCTCTTTTCTTACCAAGCTTGCACACCAAATGATAAATATTAAAAGCAGAAACGAACGTAAATAATTCTATTAATGGAAAACCCAGAACTATTCTTTAGGGTGACATTTTATGTTTAAAATCTAAACATTGACAAAGGTATGCACAGGGAAATATATAATTCAGAACTAAAGAAAATCGCTTCTCAAAGTTCATAAGTTGAAAACCAGTGATTTATCATCATTCGTCTCTTTTTTTATGTTTGATCAAATGTCAAAAGCCCTGATAGAGAAAAATATATTCGTATTTGCATTGTATACCTAGCCTATCAAGCTGTGATGGATGGTAATAAAATATAGCATCATAAACAACCCGTAAGTAATGCTAGACGTGACTCCATGTGTTAATTTTTAGCGCTGAGTATTCATTACTATGACCAATTTTACATATGGTCGAGAGATTAGGAACACGCAGGCAATAGTTGCGGTTGGAAAGTAGTCAAAAGCCTGATAAAAAGGGGAAACTTCATAGTTCTCTAAAAAAAGAAACGTTATTACAGCTCAATTTAATTAGACATGGAGTTTTGTTAACTGGTAATTTAATTTGGTACTTGTGTATTATGTCGTACACACTGGAGAAGTGAAGTTAGGTTAATCCTAGTGAAATATACCAAAATATGATGAAAATAAAATACTTTAGTAACAAAGTTATGAAAACTACAATAAAAAATTATGGTAGGGGGAGGGGGACACACAGAACGCATTATATTAAATGTACATAAACTAATCCAACCAAAATACCATCTCTGTATATTAAATATTTAATAAAAATATACCTACAATGTAGATTTCAACTAAACCGAAGCTAATTTTCTTCAAATACTGAGATGTATAACCCGGTTACTGTATGATCTGTAGATCCAAATTCTTGAGTGTGTACCATAACACACAAGTGCCTTTAATTTAAAAGAAAGATGTAGCAAAAAGTTACATTAACTAGAAATTCTCTTAAAAAAAAAAAAATCTAAAAACATTTTTTTCCTTCATGTGATGTCATAGGCCAGGCACATAAGGAGGGGGGGGGATTTTAGTCCACCCCTTTCCGATTTTTTAACTGTGTACAGTTTTCCTTTAATTTTATATAATTTCGATAATTCAAGTGTTTGTTTTCGCTATTCTCACCCTCGCCCTTCTAAAAATAGAGGCTGCCAAGAAACAATTTTAAGCATTATACCTACGTGATTGGATGGGAGGACATGGAATCAAATTCGGGAGTAAAATTCTCCTGGACTTAGATTATGCAGAAGATATGAGTGTCGTAGTTGAATATGTTAGCAAAATGAATATTTGGAGGTTTTGAAGGGCTAAGGTCCAAGAATAGGTCTAAAAATTAATGTTAGATAGATTAAATCACTTAAAGTAGGAATTAATGAAGGGGAAGAAGTGATGCTGGGTAACGAGCAAATTGATCAAGTGGATACCTTCACCTATCTGGGTAGTATTATAAGGAAAAGATCGTAGATGCGGTGAAGATGTTAAAAGTACAATTGGAAAGGCCCTGTTTTTTTTTACAGTCGAAAAGGTTTTGAAGAATACAAAGATAAGTCTGCCAACCAAGATTAGAGTATTGGAAGCTAGGGTGATGAGTGTGGTCAAATATGGTTCTGAAACGTGGGCACTCTGGAAGACGGAAGAGGATTTGCTCGACTTTTTACAGAGGAATAGTCTGTGGGTTGTTTTGGGAACATGTTTGACTAACTGTACTTGCAGTATGCTGTTCGAAAAATGTGGTTCTATCCTACTTTCTAGAACCACAATGAAAGAAAGGTTGAAATGGCTAGGAAATATTTTGTGTATGAAGCATGACATATTTCAAAAGATCAACTTTTTGGCCATCCATCTAGGGCCAAACGAAAAACTGGTTGTCCCCGAATGGGGTGGGAATAAGTCATAAGAAGGGATTTAAAGGAAATTGGAACTTCTTGGGAGGGTGTAAAAAGGAAAGCTTTGAATAGATTGGCATGGAGGAGTGGGCATAGCTGTGTTGGCCCAAGGCGGCTTGGTGCTAGAGTGAGTTTTTGCTAGTAGTAGTAGCAGTGCTAGTAGATGCTATAGATGAGGTAGCACAAAAGTCTCAATCCCTGTTTAGAATAGATCAGACATTCGGAAGGGCCAAAGGCCCGAGCTACCACCCAAGTGAAGCAAGGGCCGTTTATGATGTTTCCTGACGGTGCAAAAACAACAGCAGCACAACGCATCATGGGACAACTTGCCATAAAATAAACTGTCACGACGACAACCCTTCATAACAGATTCATGCACAAAGACTCGGAAGGAAGGATTGGGGTACAGACACGTAAGGTTTTATAGGGGTACTATTGATGTGATCAGATCTCGATCATTGAGCTGATGATGTCAATGCAAAAACGACCTTTTCACCACCATCATATCCTCGTTGATGTCTCCGATGTCAATGTCGGCTCTGATTTTTCTACCGAGCAGGTTGCTTTAAATATATCTGTAGCAAATTTTAAGAGTTGATATGTCATTTAAAAACTTGCATCTGTGAGGGAACATGAAATTAAATAGGGGTCTTGTGGCCATGACAAGAAATTAAAGTGGTCTTAATAGGAATCTTACAATAAATAGGAAGGGAATCATAATAGATTTTTTGTTATTTTACAACTTGCGGTCTTTTCGAAAGGAAGAATATTACGATATTTGCTAAAGAGTGGTGGAAAGACGAGGAGTCCTAGATTTTCCAGTAATTTAGGTGTGAGTATGCTGTGGCCAACAAAGTCAATGACATCCTTGTGGATGGGGTGAGTCAAAGTCAAAGTCATATTTGCTAAAGAATAGTAGAAAGACGAGGAGTCCTATATTTTCCAGTAATTCAGGGGTGAGTATGCTGTGGTCAACAAAGTCAATGACATCCTTATGGTCAGTCAAGACGATGTTCATCCAAAGATTTTACTTCTCGAAATTACTTTCGATAAGATAGCATGTATCAAGTGTCCAAATCAATAAGTGGTGGATATATGACTCATCCTCCAAATTTTCTCGCGTCAAGGATTAATTCTAACTCTTGACAACTCATAAAGAAAAATTTCGTTAAAGACTGACGTAAGCGTAATACGGCGTACACTGACAAAACTGGAATTGCTTGATTTCTTTGGGATGGTTTTGATATCCTACCTTATCGAAGCATTTTACGGTATTGACAATCTAAGCATAATCTGCACTATTGCATAGTCTAAACTATTGACGATCTAAGTATTGACAGTCTAATATTGACATAATCTACAAATGACATTCTAAGCAAAACGTCTACTCGTTCAGGTATTCGAGATAACAGTGGAGTGCAATAGCTTCAGGGTGGCAAACGTAATCCACCCGTATCACGGTCATTTAATTCGTATATCGCTCCATATCGCTATTTTGTACCACTGCGCAAGCGTAGTGTCAAGCACATGTGCATATATGGCTGCTATTAAAAACTGTACCATCTTTCTCAAATTTGAACCAACAGCAGCACTGACTGGTCTTTGATTGGATGAAAGTGATCGCATTACATCATTTTCAACTAATCAGAGGCATTTTCCATTGACGTAAAGTTACTGAAAGGGAAAGTGGTATTTTATGCCTTCAGTCAAAGCCTCATCGACAGCCAAAGAAAACCAGTCTTTCTCGAGTAAAATCAGAATTCTACGCATCTATTGGTCCAAACTTGAGGCAAGTGGTCTGAAATTTGCGACAGATGGTTCAAATTTGAGACGGAAGGCCAAAAATAGTGATACTGACATGGGGGATATTAAACAAATGAGATTGGCTGACCACGTCCATCACCC
>JAQQPU010016792.1:3627-19467 GCA_029168905.1 Artemia sp. Kazakhstan ARC1039 | reverse complement strand
TACTTAGGCAGTGCTTATGTGCTCAATATAATATTTATTATTATTTATTAAATAATAATAATTATTTATTATTATTTTTTTATGTTTAGAGGCACTTCGTATCGAAGGAAATGTCGTAGAAACTTCGAAAAGGGCTCATTCGATTGAAAATTCAAAAGGCTAGTGCTCTTTTTAATAGTCAAAAGTGATTATAGGGCAACTAGCCCCCTTCCCCTGCCCACCATTTCACCAAACACATTCAATCGAAATTTTGAGATGGCCATTTTGTTCAACGTGGTTGAAAGATCCAGAAATTATATCTTTGAGGGTGACAACCAACCTAGAGCCCTTAGGGCAAGGGTTGTAAGATAGGCCCTGGGGACATATAAGGTTTATTTAGAAAGGGTGATCATATAAACTTTAGAGGGGGCTCATTGGATAGCTAATCAGAAGTTTTAGTACCTTTTTTGAGATTCAAAGTGATGGGAGGGCGGAAACCCCCTCCACCTCGTATTTTCCCGAAATGCATCTGATAGAAACTTTGAGATTGCCATTTGTTGTCATAGAAACCTCGAAAAGGGCTCATTCGATTGGAAATTAAAAGGGCTAATGCCCTGTCTAATAGTCGAAAGTGATTGGAGGGCAACTACACTCCTTTCATGCCCAATATTTCCCCAAACACATCCAATCAAAATTTTGAGATAGTCATTTTGTTCAACGTAGCTGAAAGGTTCGGAAATTATATCTTTGAGGATGACATCCCCCACACAGCAGCCCTCAGAGTAAGGGTTGAAAGTCATGCCCCGGGAGCATATAAGGTTTATATAGAAAGGGTGATCGTATAAAATTCGGAGGGGCTCATTGGACGGGCAATAAGTAGCTACAGTGCACTTTTTTTAAGATTCCTAGTGATCGGAGGGTGGATACCCCCCCACCTCGTATTTTTCCTAAATGCAACTTATAGAAATTTTGAGATGGCCATTTGTTGTCGTAGAAACTTCTAAAAAGACTCATTCGATTGGAAATTGAAGGGGCTAGTGCCCTTTTTAATAGTCAAAAGTGATTGGGGGGAACTAACCCCCCTCACACGCCCACTATTTCTCTAACCACATCCAATCATTATTTTGAAACAGCCATTTTGTCCAACGTAGTTAAAAGGACTATAAATTATGTCTGAGGATGACAACCTCCCCGCCACACTCGGGGCAAGGGTTGTAAGTTATGCCCTGGGGGTATATAAGGTTTTCATAGAAAGGTTGGTCGTATAAACTTCGGAGGGGCTCACTGGATTGTTAATCAGAAGTTCTAGTACCCTTTTTAAGATTCAAAAAGATCGGAGGGGGATACCCCCCCCCCCCCCACGACACCTCGTATTTTCCCAGAATATATCTGATCGAAATTTTGAGACGGCTAGCTATTGTCGAAGAAACTTAAAAAAACAGGCTCATTCGATTGGAAATTGAAAGAACTTTTTTTAATAGTCGAAATTGATTGGAGGGCAACAAGCCCCTCCCCCCCCCACGTCCATCAATTCCAAAAACATGTCTAGTCAAAATTTTGAGATAGGCATTTTGTTCAGCGTAGTTGGGAGGTCTCGAAATTATGTCTTTGAGGATGACATCCCAGTCCCAGAGCCCTCAGCACAAGGGTTATAAGTTATGCCCCGAGGGCATATAAAGTTTTATGGAAAGGGTCGTCGCATAAACACTGGAGGGGGCTCATTTGATTGAAAATCAGATGTCCTAGTTCTCTTTTTAACATTCTAAGTGATCAGGGGCAGTCACCCCCTGCCCCCCCTCTACGTTTCATTTTCCACAGATGCATCCGATAAAAATTTTAAGATAGCCATTTGTTCAAAAATAGGCCAAAGATCATATAATAAGCCCTTTGGGGTGGACAGAATCCCCCAGAGTCTGGGGGCAAGGGTTGTAAGTTATGCCCCTGGGGTATATAAGATTTTTATGGAAGGGGTGGTCATGTGAACTTTAGAAGAGGCTCATTTGATTTGAAATCTATAGTTCTAGTTCTCTTTCAAAAGTCAAACACGATGTAGAGCAACTAGCCCCCCCCCTGACATCTTCTTTTCTCAAAACACATTCAATGCAAATTGTGAGATAGCCATTTTGTTACCAATAGTCTAAGAATCATATAGCGATATCTTTAGGATGGACAAAATCCCCCAGAGCCCATGGGCAAGGGTTATAAGTTATGCCCAGGGCATATAAGGTTTTTATAGAACGGGTAGTTGTATTAATTTTGGATCGAATGGAGCTCATTTGATTGGAAGTTGGAAGTTTTAGTGCCATTTTTAAAAGTCAAAAGTGAATGGAGTAACGTCTGCCCCCCCCCCCAAGCCGATCGTTTCCCAAAATATATCCGATCGAAATTTTAAAAGAGTTATTTTCTTCAGTATTGTTGAAAGGTTCAGTATTGTGGATGTCAACCTCGCCATACTCCTCAGGACAGAGGCTGCAAGTTAGGCAGTTCGTTCATTTGTTAAACATAGTATATGTTATTTAGAAAGACATGCATTTTTGAACTTTACTTTCCAAGAAGACAAAGGACATTCAGGCGAGCCTTTCAGAGAATGTTGAGGGGAGTGTTGAACTAAATCAAAACACGTTATGTGTATACGGATTGTGAACAAAATACGTTTGAAATATTTTCGCTTTTCTTACTTTCATAAATAAAAATTATGAAAACTTTTAAGGAATAAATATCAGTATATGTCAATTAAACTGACAATCCACAGTCATTTTTTTATTAGTTGTTTTTTTTTCAGTAAAGCGCAAATTGGGTTCTGACCTTGAGAAGGCATGGGATTTATCGGCCCTGCTTATATTATTTTTTGCTTGTTTTCAGTTTGACTTAACTATTTATTGTAATTTCTGTTCGTTATGAGTTTCATTTATTTATTGATAGTAATTTGTGGTAGTTTTAAGCTTGGAAGATAATTTGACTTTATTTTTGTTCGTTCTTGGGTTAATAGACCTCTTTACTTTTCTTTGAAAATATTGTTTTGTGGAAAAAGTTTTTTTTAATTAACTAGCCTATGTAAAAAGTCATGTTCGTGCCTTGGTGAACCAAACAGTTCTCTATGGCAAAGTACGTGCCATAGTGAACTTGCCATAGTAAAACAAATGTTATGCATATTTCAATTACCTTTTGTTTTCAGTAAAGTATACATCTGAATATGATATTTTAAGAGAGCATGTGTGAGCATAGGTATTTTTATAGGAACAAAATTATGTTCGTTTTCAAGTTTGTTTTTTTATCTCACTCTTTACAATCAAAGCATAAATAGCAAGGTTATTATTTTATCCAACAAAATTGATACTTTTATCGTACGTGATAAAAAGCACATGGCATTTAGCTACGGAGCCTATATCACTAGCCTATATCTGGAGCCTATATCTGGAGCCTATATCACTAGTTTACTTTAAATCTATTGGCTTTATTTTGAATAGTAAGAAGAAATAAGTATATGCACTAATTTAGATTTCACAGTATTTTGCTTACGGTGAATGTTATGTTAAAAGTAAAGCAGTTTTTTTTAGATTAAAGCAGGAGAAATAAGCAACTCCGAATATTGTCCTGTTGCAAATAACACGAACAAATATTTCCTGATTAAAAAAGTAGACAATAGAGCAAGGTTGCGTGTCTACATACCTGTGTTGGTGTAAGTTTAAGTAGAACAGACAGGTGTTCACGTTCTGGTGCAGATAGATACTTCTGTAGCTTGAATCTCCTCTCTAGCTCAAACACTTGAGACTAAAAAAGAACACCATGAATGAGTGCATCGGTAATGGTTATATTCAAGCAACATAAGTATTTATCTGCTCCAGAATGTGAACACCTGTCTACTTAAACGTTGAACAGAGAGGTGCTTACTTTCTGGTGCAAATAGATACTTCTGTTGCTGGAACTACCTCTCAAGCTCAAACACTTGAGACTAAAAAAGAACACCATGAATGAGCACAATGGCTATATAATTCTTGCGTTCTCAAGATTTATTCAGTAAGACTGGTAAAACTAGCTACAACAGTAGCAGAACCTACGTCTTATGTGTTTTGTGACCACCATATATATAATATAGAATATGTAATTTTCTGTAGTTTATGGTTTTTGCAGTTATTTAGAATTCTGTTTATTCCACATACTGAGCTGATCTCAACCCCTGATTTCGTCCACGTTTTATTTCTACGTAACTTCTCATGTAGTTGAATTTTTATGTTTTTCTTCTAAAAAAAAGTGCTGTGAATGGAGACTGGGAAAAAGTAAAATAAATAAATTATTTTCAATGCATAAGACTCAAAACAATGGAAATGAAACACCATTTTTTTTCGTAACTCATGATTTAGAAAAAAATATAGGTGGTGTTTTACTTAATGGTACACACCGCTATAGACTCTATCAATGGAGACCCGTAAAGCAGGTAATTGCTACCTAAATTGATCTCAAAACATGGTTTCTCAATGAATTTACAATATTTAAACTGTTGTTTTTTGGTGTTTAAGGGGGGGGGGGAGGTACCTAGGTTAGGTTACGTGTTTAATGTATGATATGTTTTACCTCCACCCCCCTAATGTGCAAATATATGGCCCAAATTTGTTTCTTAACTATTATATATTCATCCTATTTTATTTTTTTGATTAGCATAACCGGGTATCTGTCTCTCCCGTTTGTCTAGTTTCCTTGATAGAGTCTATAGCGGTGTGTACCATTAAGTAAAACAGTACCAAAATATATAACATATTGCCTGTGAATACCACAAAATATGTATTGATAGGACATATTAAGCTTTAAAGGCACTGAAATTGTATGTTGTTTTAATTTTAAAATATCATGAAAGCTAAAAATTTATGTTGCTCACAAAGCATTACAACCGACTAATAATTATGTTTTTCATCCTTTAAACTTTAAAATCAAACAAAAATGATTCTAAATACGCTCATATATCCTCTTTTCTCGTAAAATTTCCTTTTAATTTGATAAATCATTAATCGGTTGTAATGCTTTGTGAGTGACAGAATTTTTTAGCTTTGGTGATATGAAAAAACAAAAACAAATGGCCACAATGTCTGTCCCTTATTTTTTTAGAGGGTTTAACTAAGGGGAAAGTCATAATAGCCATTATAGCATTGGCAATACATTATAATGGCCACAAATGGCCATAAATGTTGGAAATCTAACCCTCATCAATGACCAATGGTAGCCATCATATTGTATGACCAATTGTGGCCATAGTGCCACAATGTCTGAAATTGAAACTTCACCAATAAAGATAAGTAAGTAGTGGAACTCAAAACTTAACAGTAGAATTATAGAAACTTGTTGGGAGTGAATTCCGATTACAGCTAAGGCAATGCCGCTCATCGTAGTACATTTGTACTATTTTTGGCACTTTTTTTTTCAGAATAGTATCCTACATAAATAAACAGTATTTTTGTGTTAACTTATTTTTTAAATAGCATTCTTGAACCTGAATATTATTTTCAACTGAATTTAACACGAATTTTTATGTTCGGATTTTCAAAATACACCGAAAACCGTATACACCGTATACACCGTAAAACAGACTCATTGCTCTTTAAACAATGAGAAACTTTGAGCTAAAGGGTGATTGTTTTTCCCCGACATATAATTGAAGTTGTTACAAAAACTACCATTAGAAAACTTTCCTTTGGATCACTAGCGGCTCATTAATGTGTACTATGGTATTGTCTACTATGTGCTATGTGTATGCATGTGAATTGAAACTATTAGAATGCCTCATTGGGGAGGGAAAGCATATTCAAACTTAGAATAACAATTTAAGCATATTTATTAATTTTTCATAGAATATTTTATCACATTAAACTGTTCCTAAGCATGGAGCGAAAATTTCCGCCCAAAAAGGTTAATAGCTTCGTTACTTTTGATGTGTCAATAGTTTTAGATATATTTACATAAATTTAACATCGACTATCGTTTTACGTTAAGCCTGACTAGCCTTGGGTGAGCATTTTGGCGATGTCCGAGCATAAATTCGGTATTCAGTTTAAAGGAACAGATAACTTTGGAGATGGAGACATTGCAAGTCATAATCACAATAGGAGGTGCGAAAAATTTGAATTGCAAAACTGTTTTTTAACATTGTTAGTTTAAAATCGTAATATTTTTTTGGTTTCTGTTTTTTTTTAACAAGACCATCGCTGCCATGAAAACGTTCCACCAGCAGGTGTAGTACAATATTTTTTATATATTCAAATAATAAAAATTAATTATTTATTTTAAATAATATTTTAAACAATAATTTATTATAATTTTTTTATAATAATTAAAAATTATAATTAATTATTAATTAATTAAAAATTAATTAATGTCAAAAGGTAATTAAAAGGGGGGATGCACTAATTCAAGTACACACAACCAAAAGCACATAAACAACAATATATTTTATGACCTAAGACAATATAACAATTTTTTTCTCCTTTTAAAAATTTTCGGTTATCATTCCACAGTAGAATATTTAATGCCAAGCACTCGTGGACTACAACAATTCATAGTAGTGTAAACCTCTCTTTAGTTCTTTATTTGTATGCCTTTTATATTGGCAGATGTAATGGTTTACGTAAATTCTAAAGATAGACGATAAACGTTGGTACATGGTCTTTATTAAATAACGTGAGAATACACATAGAGAAAATAAGGTAGCACAAGAACAACTAGCTACGACGGAGGCGAAAGATGGACTGCCTTTAGAAATAAGCCAAGAATATAACTTTCCTGGAACGGAAGTTCCAGCTATTGGTTGTTCAACCATGCCTGGGAACGGACCCTTTCCCACGACTAGTCTTAGTCCCAAAAGCCCCCCTGGACTGTTCTCGTTGACATATACGTGGCCAAATCTCTAAGAAACGAGACACCAGAAAAAGCCTTCTCGAATTTATGTTCCAAATACTTTACAGATTCTCCCCCCTGTTTTAAGTTAAATTTCCCAAATTTGGCTTATCCCCTTCTCATTAAACCCTCAAACTTTAATTGAATTCACAACATTCCCTTCCCAAATTACTCACTTCTCGCCTACTAACATTCTACAGCATGAACTAGTAAACAATTACATAATACAAACACTACACACTAATAGCATAAGTAAAAACTTACATAGTATAAATGAACCACACTAACAACCGTAGTCGGAAACTGGATATTTTAACACTTCATTTTTCTTTCTATACTTTAAAATAGACTTGTTCCCCATACCCCTGAATTTGACGAGGACAAGGAAAGTTGGGATTATGTATAAACTTCGGATTAAGGCAAAAGGAATGACCGGGAAAGGCTAATTAATCCTGAAAATACCACCGACAAATAAAAGAAATTGCAGAAACTTTAAAAATCATACCATGCTGCAATGACGTTAAGATATTATTCCCAATAAAATCCTCGGGGTTTTATTGCTGCGGAACGCCTCGGTTGAGACCTATTTGGTTTTTCTCTACTAACTTGTGGTTCGACAAATGGCAGTACTACTGTTGATATCTCTACATAACTATTAGCGCTACGCATTAAAACCATCCCGTGAGGCATCAACCTCATCCCACTAGACCTCAAAACCAGCCCCCTTTCCACCTTTTTTTTTCTCATCCCAGGGGGCCTCAAAACCAGCTCCCTTTTCATGGGTAACCAAACCGCCCTGCGAGGCATCAGTACCATCTCGCAGTGCAACAAAAAAACCATCCCGTGAGGCATCAGTACCATCCCACGGGACCTCAAAACCAGCTCCCTTTTCCTGGGTAGCCAAACCGCCCTGCGAGGAATCAGTACCATCTCGCAGTCCAGCTATTGGTTGTTCAACCATGCCTGGGAACGGACCCTTTCCCACGACTAGTCTTAGTCCCAAAAGCCCCCCTGGACTGTTCTCGTTGACATATACGTGGCCAAATCTCTAAGAAACGAGACACCAGAAAAAGCCTTCTCGAATTTATGTTCCAAATACTTTACAGTAGGCCACCCCCAACCCCCCTGAAAATGGGAGGTACCCCGTAAAGTCAACAAAAAAGTAAAAGGACAAGTTTTATTTCATCATAACCATAACCAACAGAACCTCAGACAAGACATACTGACGCCATTTTCAGGAATGGAACAGGGGAACAACATAATTAAAATATAAAACACACTAATTTATTGTCATTTACAGGCAAGTGTTTATCGAGAAAAGTTGCCTCTGGAGCCACACTCCCCCCCCCCCCAAAAAAAAAACGTTTGTATGATCTCGACACCATCCATTGTGCTTGGTTTCTTAATTCATAAGGGGTTTGCCTTCAATCAAATACTCTCACACTCAGAAATAAAATGCCTCTTTTAGTAAACTCATTTATATGCGCCAGACAAACTGCTTATCCTTGTGTTGAGGAAACTCCTCTTCCTACACACCAGATAAGAACGCATCGTTTTTTGTAAGGGGTAGGGGGCAACTTAATTCAAATGCAAAAACAAGTAAATAATATGGATATTAAATACAAGCACGTGAAGAAAGGGGGTGCCCCCCCCCACAAATAAAATTTGTATGATTTCCCCATAACATATCATGTTTAGTTTATACGATTCACCTATATTTTACATACACTTAAATGTTGTCTCTACCCAGAGGTAGGTATCACTGGAGGGGGGGGGAATATATGAATTCTTCAATTAAAAAATCAAAATTTTGCTAGAATAACATGATTAATTTACAAAATATCAAAAGTCAGGCCCGGATAGAGGGAGGAGGGCACGAGGCTCATCCCCCTGGCCTTTAAAGATTCTTATAACTGTTATCACAATTATCGTTGAAACTTTGTATAAATCACAATTTTTCGATTATGTTATGATCTTCCAACAAATAAACTCCTATATTTGACCCTAATTATAGATCAAATCTCAGAAATCAAGAGATTTCAGCGGGACTCAGTCTCATACGTACATGATAGATGCATATTTTTTTAGATTTAGGAGGCAATGCTGTCAGGACCTAGTTCCAACGTTCTGAGTCTTCTGCCGTAGGCAGAAAATGAATGAATAAAATCCTCCTGCCATCCCGTGTACCTGCCATGATGCACCGGGTACCCTATTATAAAATCGGTTTACAAACAAAGTTTGGGTTGAAACTCTTTTGGGAATTTGGAAAAAAAAACACAAATCAACTATAAAAACCAGTTATTAGTTTTTAGCAGTTAACTCTTGGTAAAAAGGCAAGAAACTATTCCTTCTCTCTTTGTTTGTGCTGAATGTACAACCAAAATACCATCCAACACCGAGAGTCCCTTTCATTACAACCTAAATATTTGATTTCATGAACTATGTTTATTTTACTGTAATAAAATATTATTTGCAGGGCCTACCTGTGTAAACAGAATCCTTGGCTTCCGCTTGTTTCTACATCTGTCCAAAACCTCGGTTGACTTTTGTTTAACCTCGGTGGATTTTGTAAGCATTCTGGACTCAAATTTTGAACCTAAAGTAACCATCTGTTAATTAAATCAATAGATACGACTAATAATAGGACGACTAGCAGGCACCTAAACAAGAATTTCTTCCGGGGTTGTGGGGTTTATATTCTAAAAACACTAAACACAGGCATATCATATTGATTAGATGTGAAATTTTGATCTATAGGAGACGGGGCCGAAGGTCCCTCCCGTGTATGCGGACCTGCCATGACGTAAAGGCCAGAATCAGGATTTATTTTATGAGATGGTTTAGCTAAGGGGCAATTCCTTATGCAGTCGTCACACCAATGTGGATTTATAAACAAATAAGAAAAACAGCAGGGAAATTTTTTTATACAAGACAGTGGAACGCAACTTTAAATGAATATTTCGACCCTATATCCAAGGGCCGTCCTCAGCAAAACAGACGAAGAGAATAAAAACACTATAAAAGAAACTTACATTAAAATTCAATCATTAAAACTTTTTTAAACAGTTAAAAAACTGTTTAACTGTTTGCCTTTCTATGATAGAAAGGCAGTGTGGTCTTCGTCGCTATTTGCGTTTAATGTGGATTTATTTTGGAAATGTACCGTAGGCCGTGCTTGGGAATAGGGTTATGTTCATATTAATTAGGCATACTACCACGGGACTAAAATGGTACTTTCTGATATTGCGATATCAGGCAAAGTGATTAAAGTCAACGCCCCCCAGATACGTACAACCTTATTACAAATTTACTATCAATTTGACTTTGCCGCTTATTCATTCATTACCCCAAAGAATTGGAAGCATGATATTTTATTGACAAACGACAAAAGCCAAATATTTTATACAATTTCTATTATTTCAGGGCCGGGCTATCTCTACGTAAATGCCAAAAATGAATAAACTAAAGTGTAAGAAGTGTCTTTTACATATATAATATTATATGTATAGTTAGCTGCTGCGGACTGTTTCGTAAGAGTTATACTGAAGTGCCAGTGACCACAATCTCTTCAGTTCCAACTTCATTCATCATTAAACTTAATTTTTTAGACATTAAACTTTTAATTTTTCAAACCTCACCCCACCTAGAAAATAGTTGAAGGGGTTAATTCTTTCTTCCTAATCCATAAGAGCGTTGAATAACACAGCTCGTAGTAACAAACTTTAAGTAAATAACGACCCTTTTTTTTATAGAAACCTCTAAGAAACAATCTCTGAGAAACGAAATTTTGAATATAATATTTGCAGTAACGTAATATAATGTTCATACTGATTCCAAACATACACCTATTTTAATTTTAAAGTTACTCATCAAGAGATGGTTTAATTTTAGAAACATGAAATTAGCCCCCCCCCCCCCCCGAAAAAAGGGGGGTGCGATACTGATGGAAATTAAAGATATAATTCAATGTGCGTGAGAAACCTACATATATTTTTTTTTCTCCATGCATTGCTGTGCAAAAATTACTTTTGATTCAGAGAGTTGTGTTTGACGAGCTGGTGGCCCTCCTCTTATTTAGGGTCAACCCTGGGTATGGTATTACAAAGGAACAGCAACTGAAGGAAAGAAACAAGTTTTTCAAGAAAAGTAAAGGGCGACATTAAAGCTTAAAAGAACAGAAGTTATTTCACATATCAGAGGGGGTGCTTCCTACTCAGCCCCCTACTTTACACTAAAACTGATCTTTTCTTCCGAATCCTTTAGGAACAACTGTTCAGACACAAAGGACTCTGACTTTGTACAAGAAATATATTTAAAGACAATAAAATTTTGCGCATAGAGCGAGGGCTGTGGAGGGAGCAGCCACCAAATATACAGAATAATTTCTATTTGTCTTAAGCTTTAATGTCGCTCTTTACTATCTTTTGAAGAAACTAATTTTATTAAATTTCATACAAATTGAAGCGAGTAGTACCACAGAAAGTATAGAGTTACCCAGCATAAAGCAAAATAGGAAAAGCATTCACAGCCTTAGATTTTAACGGGAAACGCAAAATTTTGTTGATGTTTTTCTTCTTTTTTTTTAACACCAATATGAGCTTCTAGACTTTCAAGACTAAACTGGTTCTATGTTTCTTGAGCAAATCATTATTTTTTTTAGTGCAAAATATCTTTTTGTATCGCCATTACTCTCTAACGATTTAAAGTAATTAGGGGGGGGGGTAGGAAAAACATACACGCAGAGCATCTTACTTTCTGAATGATCCACAGTTGACGAGTTTAGACTATAATAATAATAATAATATTATAATAATAATAATAATAATAATTTATTTTTGACCCACTAACAGTTTCGGCGAATGCCGAAACTGGAAAACTTATCCTTTATGATTCTGGAAATTAGTATCCTTTATCATGTATCTGGGAGACTAATCCTGAATCATGATACGATTTCTTTTATTATTTAGAACATGCATGAACTAAAAAGAACGTTCCGATATTCCGTTGGATTTATATCTTCAATTTCTCGACTGCGCACTCAATTAGAAGCCGTCTCAGGATAAATTTTTGTGTTAAATCCTTCTCCAGCGAACATTTTTATTGTTAAAAGTTTAATATTGTTTTCTTTATTCCTACTTGACGAAAAATTTAACCTTTGGTTGAGAAAATGAATCTGATGTGATAAATATTTCTTTCCTAGGGCCGTAATTCGTATTTGACCGGCATAATAAGAAGAATAATAAATTTAGTTAGTTACCAGATTTCTAAGGTTTTGTTTCAAAGCAATTTTATTGCAAACAAATAAGAAAAAAATACTGATGTGACATACCTTTTAATTTATCAGGAATCTGATATTTACTTGATCTGCTTAGACACACACTATCAGTCAATGGAGCACACAGTTCATTTAATTGTTGCAGATGCCTCGAAGTTAGAGGAACAGGTCTTTTAATGTCCAAATCTGCCACATTTCGTTTCCAAGGTAGCTCGCTTTCCACTTGTGAGTCGTTAGAATCCCAATCCTTTCCATGATCGGCAGTCTCTTCCCAATATAATGGAGTTGTTTCATAACAGTTAACCCCTTTCTCACACCATGTATGTGGTGAAGGTGTGAAGGATGTTGAATGCCATTCATCTCCTGAGGCAATGCCTTCATCGCTTACAGAGCTATGATCTGAATATGGTCGATGCTCTTCGTAAGGTACTTGGAACAGATTTTCCATCATTTGTTTTAAGAACTACTTGAAACACAACTGATCCAGATTTGGAAGCTAAGTGCCTAAGATGAAAGCTTTTGTTCCAAGTTTTTTGCTTTTAACCATTAGAATCTTTTTACGATTTGAAAACAGCCAATAGAAAAATGGAACAAAAAGTAGGCGGGGCTATGCTATGGAATTCCAGATGATTTAGTTTTGGAAATCTGATACGCGTAGGTAAGTTTAAACAAATGCGGATGTCACATTAAAGTGACTGAGAAATATCTAAGGAATGTTTTTGAAGCTTTTAAATGCCGCATTAGAGGCAATAGGGTGACTGACAAGTATCAGAGTGTATCTTCAGGGGGCCTTTATTAAGAACTTGAATGGCATTTATTCACGGTCAATTAATTAAATAAACTTTATTCCATTCGGACAAAAGGACTATGCACAATTTGTGAAACATTTTTAGGTTAATTGAATGCTACTTAAACAATTATCCTATTTAAAAAAAAATTATCAAATCAATCTACTTAAATTACCCAGTCTTCTAAAATATGACGAGGACGCAATATTAATAAATATAGATGCCTTTTCAGATTATTAATTCACTTTGTTTCGCCGAAATGAATCAACATTGCCCCCTATAGAGGGGTGTACGAAAATTGCATCCTTCGACGTCAGTATTATTTCAGATTTTTCTTTCTTCAGATTTTTTCCTTTCGAATGTGTCACTTCTCCCTTTTTGGCTCGTGACAAGGATTGCTGAAGGGTATGTTCCTTTTCCTGTTGGTACCTACAGAAATATCCAGGACTGCCTAATAAGGAGTATTAAGTAATATATTAAGTTATTTAAGTAGTAAAAGTACGCAGTTAATTGGTTGACTTTAAAAGAAATTAAATAAAAAAAACAAGTTTTTTTCAACCGAAAGTAAGGAGCAACATCAAAACTTAAAACGAACAGCAATTATTACGTATATGAGTGGGTCCGCCTTTTGTAGCTCTTAGTATTAGCTCTTTTGAAAGTATTAAAAAAAAACTTTAGCGTAAAGAGCGAGGTATTGACGAGGGGGGAAACCACTCATATACTTAGTAATTTCTGTTCGTTTAAATTTTTAATGTTGCTCCTTACTTTCAGTTGAAAACTTTTTTTTTATTTAATTTCTAATCGTTTTTTAAATAATGCTGGGAAATCCGGCGCCATCTTCATAGAAAATTCCCTTTCCCCATGAAAAATTATTCCATAAAAAGGTCCTCCCACATAACCCCCTCCTCCGACCCCTCCCCCTTTTAGAATAAATACCCCCTGAAAACGTCTATATACTTCCCAATAACCAATACTATATGTAAACAATGGGCAAAGTTCATAACTTGCAGCCCTTCCCCAGGGACTGTGGGGGGAGAAAGTCATCCTCAAAGAAGCAGTTATTAAATTTTTCGACTATTCTGAACAAAATGGTTATCTCTAAGTTTTAATCGGGTGACTTTGGGAAACAAATGAGCGTGGAAGGGGGCCTAGTTGCCCTTCAATTTTTTTGGTCACTTAAAGACGGCACTAGAATTTATAATTTCCGTTTAAATGAACTCTCTTGCAATATTCTAGGACCACTGGGTCCATAGATCACCCCTTAAAAAACAAAAACATAAAACACAAACAAATAAACACGCATCCATGATCTTTCTTCTGGCAAAAAATACAAAATTCCACATTTTTGTACATAGGAACTTGAAACCTCTACAGTAGGGTTCTTTGATATGCCGAATCTGATGATATGATTCTCATTAGGATTATGTGACTTTTAGGGGTTGTTTCCCCCTTTATTTTAAAACCGGCAAATTTTCTCAGGCTTGTAACTTTTCATTGTAATACCAACTTAGTATTACCCATCTTTTGATGGGTTGATGAAACTTGTATATTTGAAATCAGCATAAAAAACCGATTCTTTTGATATATCTATTGGTGTCAGTCGATTTATCTATTGGGCACTAGAACATTTGATTTCCGATCAAATAAGCCTGGTTCGGTATGATCACCCTTAGGGGGATAAAACACACAAAAAAACAAAGAAAAAAAGATCCATTCGTGGTCTTTCTTCTGGCAAAAAATATACAAAATTCCAGATTTTTGTAGATAGGAGCTTGAAACCTCAACAGTAGGGTTCTCTGGTATGCTGAATCTGACCAAGTGATTTTCATTCAGATCACTTGATGTTTTGGGGGTGTCCCCACTTTTTTTTTAAATTTTGCAAATTTTTCTAGGCTCGCCATGTTTGATGGGTACCATGAAATTGGATGAATTTTACATATTTTGAATATGTATCAGAATTCGAATCTTTTGATGTATCTATTTTTATCAATACTCTGTTTTCTTAGAGTTTAGGTTACTATTAAGCCGCATCACTCCTTACTTACAGTTCGCTACCACAAACTAGTTAAAAAGGTCAGAAGTTTGCAAGACTGGCGACAACAGTAAAAAATAAACAAACCACTAAGAGTAATGTAATTAAGTCAATTTATGAATTCGTCAAAAAATCTCCTTTTTAAATTCTATCTTTTCTTTCAACTCATTGTGAGTTTACACCTTTTCCCTCTAAAACCACAAAAAAACTTGCTTCAGTGAAAATCTGAACCTATAGAGATCAGGACAATTGACTGTGCTGTGTATTTCCTGGTATCTATTGCAAGGAGGAAATTATAAGCAAGAACAACTGCCATCAAGAAGCTTTGCAGTAAACAAGAAGGAGTGTGGTCCAGAACTAGAGTTTGGAGTGTGGAGAAGGAGTTTGGTCCAGAACTGGAGTGTGGAGTGTGGAGAAGGAGTGTGGTCCAGAACTGGAGTGTGGAGAAGGAGTGTGGTCCAGAACTGGAGTGTGGAGAAGGAGTGTGGTCCAGAACTGGAGTGTGGAGTGTGGAGAAGGAGTGTGGTCCAGAACATCATCATGAATCTTTGTTATTATCTTCAACAAAATAACAGATAATAACATGTCTAGGGGGGGGACACTTAAAAGACTTGGTTTCCATCACTGGATTTCTTTCGCCCCTTTATCATTGGAATTAGTATAACTGTCGACCCATTTTTGCTTGGGGGGGGGGGGTATGTGCTTCAAAACAGCCCCCTAGATATGCCCCTGCTTATAGTAATACAAATTGCGTGACATACTTTTATCTGCTCTCTTGGAATGAAACTAAAAACAAACAGTTAGATAATTGAGTTCTGGAACACACCCAAGGAGTATTAGTACTAGGATGAGCAGTGGTGGATCGAGGGGGGTGCATGCCCCCC